>CM055442.1:706808-956808 GCA_029228465.1 Salix viminalis
CTAAATGTTGAATTTTGTTGCTCAACTTCCTGTGATTGAATAGGCAAGCAGTAAGACATTGACTACATTAAAGAGAATCTGAGCTGCAAGAACAGCAAATGTAAGATTTTCACTACCTGGTCGTGAGTGTCGGGCACACGCACTTCATCACCTGTTGGATTAAAATTATTGTATAGATACCTGAGTTGACTTGAATTTAAACTACCAATCTCTGACAATTCTGGTGGTTGACTTTCCGGAATAGCTGCCGGTGTGATGGTAGTTGTTCCAACCTCCTCTGCCATAATTTCAACTTCAGAGCGAATATTAGCCCTGCTCAGTTCCTCATTGCAAACTATCCATGCATTCCTAGAGTTCTTTTTCAAGATGGATACGATTTCATTTACCAAAAGACTCTGTGCTGAACTTTCTCTCATTTCCAGAGGGAAAACGAACTCTAATATATAATCAACACCACTCATGTAGGTGCTTGCAAGATTAATTGCAAGAACAGCATGAAGGCCAAACTCCCATGCAGCATGAAGAAATGGATAATCGATTGCATCAAGGTCTGCAACGTCAGGGACAAATTGCATCTTTGATTGAAGTGCTTTTCCGGCTACCCCTTGCCCTTCCTCAAGAGGAGACCCTTCTACACATGCCTCAAAGAAATCTTTCATTCCTAGATCATTAACAAAGCAAGCAGTATCCACGATGTGCAGCCTAAATTTCTCTCCTGAATTTGTATCATCCTCTCTCCTGTCTGAAATCCATGTTAGAGCCATCGGCAGATGATTTACGTGGCATACATATTCTAATATGTCAAATATCTCAGCTGAAGCAGCGACCTGGTTAATAGAGAAGCACTGCAGCAAGAAAAATATGAACTTATGAAATCTTAATTTGTTTATGCGGTTCAAACGGCTTCTTCTACCTCCATGAAAATCATCAAAATTTAAAAAACTAGTGTACATAAATACCAAATAACCAGCCATCCAAGTTGAAATTCAATACCAAACGCTACATTTTATTATTCACTAAATATTTCTTTTATGACAGAAATACTGAAAACAATACCTCTGTCGACCAAATATTTCCTTTCATCATGATAATATCGTCATCTGCGTCGTCCTCATGGGATACAGAACTGCTTGCCTTCCCGGACTCCCGACTTGCATCTTGTGCTATGTTAAAACGGCCCAGCATAGATCCTAGGTCGCATATGTCCATGCTTAATGACTCTGCGTAGTCAATATTATTATTACCGAAGCCAAAAAACATGCATTTCAATAATTACTTCATGAAACCAAGCTACATTTAGTACATTGAAAAACAAAGTTTTTTAATCATCAGTAGTAGCTGTAGGAAGCAGTGCGCTCACCATCTTGAGTTACGTCAGGTTTCCAAGCCGAAGAGACAGCGAAAGGGTAATGGAGACGGCATAGCAGGGGACGCCGGTTCTTTTCTTCTATTCTATATTGATTAGTCTTGTAATTAAAAGCCATAGTTTCACGGAACACTATGCGAGCAGGATGAAAACCAGCTGGAAACAGTCTGTCTCGCCACTGAGCCCATGTCTCATGTCGCTCAGCATGGCCGACGCCTTCTGCAGCCACCACTTTGCTAATCTTGCGCCTAAAAATCCTCTCCCATAGAGCTCTATAATCTTCAAGCATTTCAAATTTATCCTCCTTGAGGGAGTCAAACAAAACAGAGTAGTACTTGAATGATTTGGCGAGGCGGTCCACCAAATCTGGACTGTTATGATCCGCTTCCTGTTCGACAATCACCATGACCTCTGGTTTGAGGTCCTTCAATTTTGACATCACCAGATTGAATAATGCACTTGGTACAGCCAGAAATTTGTGTAGTTCAAATTCCCACTCCACTACCACCGCCTCTTCCTTGCTTCTTCTGCCGAGCTGGAGAGTAGCTCCAACTATCTCAGCCACACTATTAGCAAGATACTCTTCATACTCGAAATCAATGTGATTGTTTTCAGCCGTTGCACTGAGGATCACGCGTATTAACTTGAGGTACCCGAGATGCCTTGATAATTTTGGCCCCACCAAAGTTATCCGGTATGACAATCGGCTACCAAGTTCCTCTGAAAGCACTTTCATCAAAGTAGCATGCTGCCAGATATCCACCGCAACCGAAAAGTCAATAATGTGAACCTGTTTTTTGCCACGAAGAGCATCATAGAAGGGGGGCATGATGGTGTGGCTAGCAAACCAGAGGAAAGGTTCGAATTTGCAACCGAGGATGTCCATATCTTCTCTGAAACTTACTAATGGCATCGGATTTCTAGGATACAGTTGATACAGTCGCCGAACAAGAGCTTCAGCGAAGTATTTGACTACTTTTCTTGTGGCTAAATTGGCTTCGGTGGAACTCTGGAGTCCGATTTCCCTGAAGAGTGAATCTGCATGTTTCAGTTCACCATCTTCAATTGCCTTAGCGCATTCCATCAATTTGTCAATAAGGGGAGGGGCCATTTCTAGCAGTAAATGAAGCTGTGAATTTATCAATCTTTTTCTGGTATATGGTTTTATGCATGTAACTATTTGCTTTTATAGATGATCACAAGTCAACTCCTAAATATTATTATTTCTTAAATATGACTTCCCATCCCTTCCTTTGCTTATGCTAGAAGCAATCATCATTGACATTTTCATTCCGTCGAAAAGCCAACAAAGACAAAGCAAACAAAGATTCTCTGGCTCTGATACCATGTGAAGAAACCATTTCACCTAAAAACTTAAACTTACAAGTAAAGTCCTAGAATATGATTTATATTATTCTCTAACAAAAATTACCAAGAACATGATAATTTTCTTCATTTTTATTGGTACGGGAGTTTCGAGATTAGATGGAATTAGACCACTTCATAATTGAAAACCATCCAATCAAGTTTTTAGAGTTAATTAGAGCCACCTGGATGCCAACAAGATAAACAACTTCAATCAGAAATTGTTAAGGAACTATCTCATTTAAAATTTTAAGTTGATAAGTAAAGTCTCAGAATATGATTTATATTATTCTTTAACACACACCCTCAAGTGAAAGCCCTTTAGGCTTGAAACTTGCACATATACACATTACCATGTGCTTGATTTTTCATCAAATAGAATGGGGGTGGTGAGATTTGAACTCATGACCGCTAGGTCAGCAAGGCTCTGATATCATGTTAAGGAACCATTTCACCTAAAAACTTAAACTTACACGTAAAGTCCTAGAATGTGATTTATATTATTCTCTAATAAAAATTACCAAGAACATGATAATTTTCTTCATTTTTATTGGTACGGGAGTTTCGAGATTCGATGGAATTAGACCACTTCATAATTGAAAACCATCCAATCAAGTTGTTAGAGTTAATTAGAGCCACCTGGACGCCAACAAGATAAACAACTTCAATCAGAAATTGTTAAGGAACTATCTCATTTAAAATTTTAAGTTGATAGGTAAAGTCTTAGAATATGGTTTATATTATTCTTTAACACATACCCTCAAGTGAAAGCCCTTTAGGCTTGAAACTTGCACAGACACACATTACCTTGTGCTTGATTTTTCATCAAATAGAATGGGGGTGGTGAGATTTGAACTCATGACCGCTAGGTCAGCAAGGCTCTGATACCATGTTAAGGAACAATTTCACCTAAAAGCTTAAACTTACAGGTAAAGTCCTAGAATGTGATTTATATTATTCTCTAATAAAAATTACCAAGAACATGATAATTTTCTTCATTTTTATTGGTACGGGAGTTTCAAGATTCGATGGAATTAGACCACTTCATAATTGAAAACCATCCAATCAAGTTGTTAGAGTTAATTAGAGCCACCTGGATGCCAACAAGATAAACAACTTCAATCAATGTATTACTCACACTAAAGATTATGGCGCTATCAAATGATTTTAATATATTTGTACTTTTATTTTAAGAGAATTTAATGTTTCAATATAAAAGAAGAAGAAAATTAAAAAAGAAGAAGTTAGAATAGTGCACATAAGAGGGCAATGGACAAGAACAACAAGCTAGGGTTACTTAGATCTTTAAAGACAAGTCAAGCAACTAGGGATGAAACGTTAGGCCTGCGCACATATGGTCTAAACAAATAATATAGACAAGTAATATTATATTGTTTGAAAATCTAAGGCTTTCTGTTTGGATCTAAACAATTAAATCAAATCAAATAAATAAATAAAAAAACTCATTACACTTTCTGGATTGCAATCTTCTTCTTCTTCTACATTTCAAGGCTTTGACCACCGCCAACTTTCCTTTCCAACTGAGTACATGGGAGCTATGATCAATGATTCTTCTGACCTGAAATATCATATCAAGATTTTCTTTCTCGACCCCTCTCTCTTATCAAATTTGTCCTCACTATATATGAACAAGATTGAAATGTAAAAACAAACTTCCTGCAAATGCATAGATCTCTATATATGTATTGGACCTACACATACAAAGACAAACAGACACTATTTATAATTTAAAAGTCTAGAATAGTGGGTTGTGGTTGCATCTTCTATATAAACATTTTATTTTCCTTATTTCTTTCAATATGAGAAGAAATTGAATAGAGAATAAGAAACCACATCTATATTTATACCTTTGCTTTTTCCCACTAACAAATATTTCTCCAATGATGATAGAATTCATTAATGGTGTCTGGAATCACCCACTCATAACCCCACCACACCATCGATCGGTTTCTACAATAACCAAACCATTTGAGAATACAAAAGAAGATGAGATATTGTTGTTTCTTGATTTAATATTTTTTTTAGCCCCCTCTTGATTAACCCATCATATGAGTTCTTCGCCCAATTCACACTACACTTGGATTTTTTTTTTCTTTTATGAAAATATTATCTCCCTACGAACATTTGACTTTTAAGAAATATTTCTCGACAAGGAAACCTTCAATGTTCTACTTGGCTGTTTTCGCATCATGCTTTCCATATTCTCTAAATAATATTATTATTTCTCAAATTAATCTTCACATCCTATCCAGCCATTGTTTTCCAGGAAGTGTTTCGAATTAGTCTTCACATCCTCTCCAGCCATTGTTTTTCAGGAAGTGGGGCAATGCACATGCCCCAAGAGGAAAAAGTAATCATACATGCTCTTCCCATTTGAAGCTTATATTGGAGAAGCATGCACATGCCTCCATTTATTATTTTAATGGAGTGTTGAATATTGAAAAACTGTTTAGCAGCATCCCCACTTATTTTATTAAACTGGCGACTCGACCAAACTGCCCAACAGATCCAAGCAAACCCACAAGATGGCTAGGGGTAGGAGACCTAGATTTTCAAATCCGAAATCTCTGTTTTGTGTTAACCGACCAGGCAGAATTTAGGAGATAGATTCAAGGAAAGTACTTTGTAGACCTTGTTTATGTAGACTGAACAGGAACGCTTTTGTTCGTTACATCAATTGTTTAGTTGAAATTAAAATATAAATCAAACAGCGTACAAGTTTATATATATATATATGAAATATAATGAAAACAATTTTCTAGTGTGCCTACTAAAAATATAGAAATATATGCAATGTTGTAAAAAAAAATCAAAGTTACTTGCATGTATAAAACAAATATTTATGCTTAAAATTACTAAAATCTATAAGCTCAAATTCAAGTCCGCGTCGGAGTAGAGCAAGTGTGGTTTATGCCAAAATTCATTTTTCTTATATAGTGGGTGTTTGGCTCTGCGGTAACTTTTGTGGTTGAGGCTTATCACAGAGCCAAACTGTTTGGTAACAATTATTAGACCACACTTTGAAACCCAATTTTGAAAAGCATCTAAATCCTTAGCTATTTGATGCACGACGAGATGGGGGGAGCGTTATTTTTACCATATCAATCACAAAAAAGCAACAGTCACCCTTCCATTCTCTCAGCGCTAGCACAGACAGCTCTCTATATAAAAACAATCACGACGGACACGAGGAGAACAAATGAAAATTGGCAAAAACAAATAACAGAATAGAGAGGAAGAAGAGAACGTAAAATTTTTGTAGCATAACAAAGTGTATATTGTTGATCAAGAGAATTACCAATTGTTGGAAATCTTTGATCTGCATAGTAGCTGTTTAGAACAATTACTGTTCAGATTAAATTCTGGAAATTGAAGAACAAAAATAATCGGCAGAATTCCTGAAGAACACTAGAAACTAAACTAGGATCAAAATCACATCCTTTTATTGAATTCAAATTGCCTTTATATAGGCTTACAATGATAATGAACTAAAGCCATAAAACTCTCACAATTTGAGAGATTATTGGATAAGGATAGGATTAGGAATAGTAATATAAACTGATTAGAACTCTATAGCTAAGAAGATAGCTAATCTCTTTAGAATTCTACAACTAAAACAAAGCTAATCTCATTAGAATTCTAACACTCCTCCTTGAGATTTGCTTTAGGCAATCCCAACTTCATCTTTAAGAATTCCAGTCTTGCTATTGGAAGTGCCTTGGTCATCAAATCATGCTGGACTGGTTTTTTATCAACTTTGTTTTGTCCCAAATCACCATCAAGATTTCCTTCAAATGTTGCTCCTCTTGTCTTCATGTACCATTTTCCAACATACCATTCCTCACTATCAATTTCTTTGCCATTAAGAGTCTTAACAACTTTGGCAACATCCTCAACTTTTTCAAAGTTCACAAATTCAAAACCTTTTGATTTACCATCAGCACCCCTCATTACCACAGCACTAGTAATTGCCTTAAGTTCAGGAGAAAATTTTTTCATGTCTTCATCTGTTGTGGATTCAATCAGATTTTTCACATGAGTATTGTTGAATTTCACGTTATATAGAGCACCATCTCTGTTCTTCCCATTCTTATCACATACTTGCAGCTTTTCGCAAATTTGTTCACTATCATTAATCATACCACTATCATGAATAACCATTAAAGAATTAAGGTTACAGTGGCCAAATCTTTTATACCAAATACTACTCTCAACAGATTTGGCACTTAAGACATGCCCTTTCACAACATTCATATTCAAATAAAAACTATTACCTTCCATCTTAATTTTTGCTATTGCTGAATCATGCGAATCAGTAATGAAGAAAAAACTTCCTTTAAATGATACTTCATATCCATTTTTTCAACATTTTTTGCAACACTCGGGATGTTTTGATCCAATTCGGAATGTAAAGAACATTTGAAATGACTTTCATACCTTTCGTTGTGTTGACAGTAACATTGCCTTTACCACTGGCCTGTACAATATCTTCATTCCCCAACTTGATATTTGATTTAATTGATTGATCAATTGAAGAAAAAATTGACAAATACTTTGTCATAAGGCTGGTAGAGCCATTGTCAAGTAGCCATATATTTTCCTTGGAAGTGTTGCCAGTTTAAAGAGCCATGAATAAATGCTCCTCATCATCCTTGCCTTCCTCAGAAACATTTGCATCGTCAGCTGTAGTTCTTGCTGGTGTTGCCTCCATTTTATTATGCAAAACTGCTCACTATGGCCATGATTATTATAGAAAACACAATGGAGAATAGTTTTCCCTTTAAACCAACAATCTTCCTCAGCATGATTTGTTCTTTTGCAATAAGAACAAGGTGAGAAAATCTGTCTTATCTGAGGCATAATATCCCTGTTCTTAGGAAATGTATTTGATTCCTGCTGTTGAAGTTTTTCTTAGGTTGAAAAACATTGTTTGCTTGAAAAGCACCTTCAACGGATTCATCATCCCTCATTTCCATCCTTTGCTCCTGTATATGTAATTGCTAATTAATTCTGCAATAAAAAGGTTTTGCAAATCAAAAGACTCTTCTATGGCAGAAATCTTAGCCTCAAATTTCTAAGGGATGGACATCATAAGTTTTTCTACTACCTTATGATCCTCAAATGTCTCCCTAAGAAGTCTCATTTGATTTACAATATTCATCAATTTCCCAGCATAAATCTTGACGGATTCATTGTCTTTCAGCTTCAGCAATTCAAATTCTCTTTTAAATGCAAGTAGTTTGACAACCTTGACTCTGCTACTACCTTCATATTTGACTTGTAGCTTGTCCCATACAAGCTTTAGTGTTTCCAGATCCATGATCTTGTTGAAGATGTGGTCTGCAAGTCCCGAGTGTAGGCAGGTGATGGCTTTGTCCTTCTTCAATTTCTCTTCTTTGTGTGCTCTCATTTGAGCAAGTGTAGGATTTGTTGGCAGGGCTGGTGGATCAGCATTATACATCACTACATTCCACAACCCTTGAGCCTTTAAATGGAACCTCATCGTGACAGCCCAGATATGGTAGTGTTCCCCAAAAAACACTGGAATTGCAGCACCATTATTGCTAGAGGTAGACATGATTTAATAAGCAATCTCACTTTGTTTTTTGCACACAATTCACTCTATGTTTTAGCACTCACTCTCTCGTGTTTCACTCAAAAAAAAATACCCCACAATCTCGCAAGAATCAAGCACCAGTTAATCTGGACATGTGCAAGTTTCAAGCCCAAAGGGCTTTCACTTGAGGGAGGTGTTAGAGAATAATATAACATATTATGGGGTCTCACCTAACAGCTTAACCTTTTAGATAAGATGGTTTCTTAACATAGCTAATGAATCCCATATTACAGCAAATTGACTTTTCAAATGCAGTACAAATAGCAAGAAGTGACTTCTTCCCTTGTCAAAGACCTACAAATACAGCTTGCCCATCTTTCAAACAGAATAAGCATGGAGTGCATTCATTGGACTAAAAATAATCAACTTCAATTTTCACAGCATAACAGATCTGACATATTGATTTCCTTGATCCTGTGCTTCTTCGTGAAAGAAACACACTTACATGGATCATATGCTTTCTCCGGTACAACACACGGTTGTAAGGAAATATTATCTTGCATGCAGTAGACTTGGGATATTGTACAGAAAAGGAATTCAATTGTAAGACTAGCTAGGGTCTTTGAACCTAGTGACGCAGAATGGAAGATGAAGATTTACAGCGTAAATCTTAAGAACAAGCGAGTATTTTACCCAAAGAAGAATTGAAATTTTTATTGCATGTTCTGCCAATTATTCAAGCCTTTAAATAGGCGTTAACAAGAATCCCAAGGAATCGGTAAGCCTTTCTCTTGCAAAATCTTATTTTCTCTCGGACTCATTTGGTAGTGTGGTAGATTCAATAAGCTTGTTCCCGGTACCAAATCAATTTGATGCTTGATGTCTCTCAATGGGGGTAGGTCATTTGGTAATTCATTAGATACCAATGCACCAGATTTGGCCAAAACAAATTGGGTCAAACTAAGTTTAGGGTGTCTAGGAATCATCTCATCTAACAACTTAAGTTGTTAGATGAGGATCCATAATATGATTTATATTATTCTCTAACACCCTCCTCAAGTGAAAGCCTTTTCGGTTTGAGACTTGCATAGGCTCACACTACCCAGTGCTTAGTTTTTCATCAAATAGAATAAGGGTGATGAGATTTGAACTTGTGGTCGCTGGGTCAACAAGGCTCTGATACCATATCAAGGAACCATCTTATCTAAAAGCTTAAGTTATTAAGTGAGGCCCTAAAATATAATTTATTTTATTCTCTAACACGGGTATCAATGATAGTAGAAATGACGTTATCATCAAGCCAGGCCTGTGGTCTCAGCAAGCATAATTCCCCACGAGTTAAATGATAATTCTTGCATTGAACAACAATCTCACTAGACGAAACAGACATAGGATAGGTCAATTTCGGGTTACGAAAACTATAATCACAACATGTTAATGTGTATAATGTATGCTACATTGTTAGGAAAGGGAAACTCACCTCTTAAATTGGGTTATAATTATAGTCCCATCTCTTGTAAACAATTATTTTTTCTTTGAATTGTCTCTCTTTACCTTAACATCGTATTAGATCCACTATTTTAGTAGTCTTGGTTTATCAGGTAAAGTATGCTATGTCATTTCAACCATTAGTGGATTCTTGATATAAGAAATACCTCTTGGATAAGGTTGTTCATTTTTTAGTCTAATCAAACCAAGACCGAACCAAACCAACACTTTTTTAAAAATTCTAATCCGTTTAATCGATTTTTTTAATGGTTTGGGTTTTTTTTTTTTGTTTTCTCAGTTAAATCAATTTTTTATTTTTTTTTGCTCACACCTATCCCATGTACTTGATGAAACTATAGTTTACTTATTTACTTGGGAAAATCAAGCACTGATTTCTACACCTAACATGTTATAAAGCAATGCTAGAGATGATATTTCTTACCATTAATTAATTCGTTGAGATGAGTTGAATCGTTATCCAAATAACAATAGATATCAATGGCAGAAATACAAATGGATTTAATCCAGCTTGTGGTGGGCAGAATAACATGGGTGGCTGCTCTAGCCTCATTCCTTATCGAAGCTTATGGCCGAATAGCAAGGATCATATTTCAAGCTGGGCCTTAAGCCTATTCTTTCTGTTCACACCCCTCAATTTCTGTATCTGGGACCCTTTTTTCTTACCTCATTAAATATAGAAATTGAATCTAAGACGTGCTTAGGATTGAACAAGGCAGGAACATGGATAAAAAAAATGGGAATTCTGTCGGTGTTTTGAAGTTTTCCGACGTAGTTTATTGCAAGGCCACTCTTGTCAAGAGGCCCGATTGAATATTATAATGATGCCCGATTCTTCATCGAGGGAGTGAGATCACTATAATGAGAGGTCCGATTCTCTAATGTTAATTTAAAATCATTGATCAGATCACTCACTAGATACTCTTCGAATCATTAAAATATTAGATGTTGTTAAAGATTCATTAAAATATGAGAGGTCCGAAACCGATTATCGACATTCTCCATCTATTTATTTTGATGCCATCTGCTGTGCCTTTTCCACCTGCTACATTAAAAATTAAATAAAAAATTATAATTAGGGGAAATTAATGAAGAATAAAAACGTGGACAGACAAACGTGGCTCATATAAACATCTCAACCGAGGTTAAAATAATGAGACGAGCTCGGAAGCATGCCTTCAAGCGTTAGATACTAAGGGCCTGTTTGGCACAATTTGTTGCAGCTATTGCTTTGTTGTGGTTGATGTTGAAAAAAAAGTCTGGTTTCTGAAAAGCACTTTTAGCTGCGGTTCGTAACTGAAATTTGTGTTTGGTTAAAACTGTGGTTGAGTTTGAGGTTAATGAAAAGCAGTTTCGAGTGTTTGGTTACCATGCTTTTCATATTGATGTCAACTTGTGAAATTACTTTAAAGGACACACATATATTTTTTTAAAAATTTTGTAGATTTAATTATCATAATAATAAAATATAATTAATAATTCAAGTAAATTACACAATTTTTAATTTTTTTTAAAAATATGATTTCTATATTTTTTTAAAAAAAAATTGGACTGGGCCTGACCCAAATAAATGGCGCCACCCTGACTAAGTTGGGACCAAAAGGCCCAACCCTCTGCGGGACTTGAGGTCGGGGAGAGCATGTTACTGTGCATGTTACTGGATTTAAAGAAAAAAAACACAAAACGCACCGTTTTGCCTTTCGTTTTTGTTTATTCAGCATGTTACTGTGCATTTGCACTGTTCACCGACTGCGACGAGAGGGTCAACGGCCGGTACCGACGGTTAGAGGAGGCTGAGGTGGTTGTCCCTGTCGTGGTGGCGTTGGAAATGGTTCCCTGTGGTGGCCGGTAGAAGCGACGGAAAATTGCAGCTGCTGCTTACGACGGGGCTTCCTGTTTCTTTCGGTGGTCACGGAGGAGATTATGGTGTGGAGGATAATCGTCCAGTTATGAGGGGGATGATGGTGGCGCTCTCTTGGACTGATGCCGGTGATTGTGGAGAGAGAGAGAGAACACGGCAGTGGGTGGAGAGAGAGAGAGAGAGAACGTCCATGCATTCGTTGGGGAAGAAAGAGAGAGAAGGAAGACGAATGTGTGTTCCTTCAAATAATTCCATGCATTCGTTGCCGAAGGTGTGTAAACATTACTGAAATTTTTCATGCATTCTTCCCATTTTGCTGCGTTTGCTGCGGCTGAGGTTTTCGAAAAGCATCTCACGGATGCTTTTCGTTACCTGCGGCTCGACCGCATTTTTTGGTGGGACCCACAGTAAAAAGCGGGGGTCCCCGTTTGGTAAATATAGCTTATGGCTGCGGTTCAACGCACCACAGTTGAACGCGGCACTAAACACCTACTAAATTAGTTGCCAATCTATCCACCAACTCTCAATTTGATCCCTAAACTAAAATGTTTCTCAACTAGATCCTTGTAAAGTTTGGTCATTTCTCAATTGACTCCTCCTATCCATATCAAATGCCATAGGATGAAGTTGCAAATCAAGAAATAAACACATGCTGTACATTTCTTAACATTTTTCATCGAAGCAATTGTGATAATTTTAGATGAAAGGGCTTGTTAAGAGACCATCTCATCTAAAAGCTTAAGCTTGTAAGTGAGGCCCCATAATATGATTTATATTATTCTCTAACACACCCCCTCAAGTGAAAGCCCTTTGGGCTTGAAACTTGCACAAGCTCACATCACCTTGTGTTTAGTTTTTTTTATCAAATAGAATAGGGTTTATGAGATTCGAACTCGTGACCGTTAGGTCAACAAGGCTCTGATACCATGTTAAGGAACCAACTCACATAAAAGCTTAAACTTGTAAGTGAGATTCTATAATATGATTTATATTATTCTTTAACAGGGTTTGATTAAGAAAAATATGTTTGTTAAAGATGAGATAAATCGGGTAATATCTAAGAAAGTAATCAATAACAGTAGTTGTTAGATTTTTTTTTTAAGGTTTCTTCAGCAACTTCTACTCTAATATAAAATAGCTCAGAGATTAAAAAATTACAAGTCCGATTGACTTTTCTCAAACTCCGACATTCAGTTGATGACTTCATCTTGAGGTCCGAATCCGATTATCCACAATCTCCCTTCTCTTTCTTTTTTCTGCTGGTATAAATAAGCTGAAAATATCAGCAAGGGTAACACAAGCATACCTTTTCGACAGTTTTATGCGCTTCTTGTAAACTCTTTCCTTGTCTTCTCAAGATTTAGAGCATACAGCACAGGAAAACCATGGAGAATGATGGTGGTGCAGTTATCAAGGATTTCATTCTTTCAATTCCAGAATCTGTGTCCCGAATCTGGCAAGGAGCGCGACAGCAAGCATCACAGCAGCTACCACGTCCCACCATGAACGAAGAAGAAGAGCCGGCCAACATGTCCCGTCCTAAGCTGGAAATGGAATGGCAAAAGGTGCTTATAAGCATGTGTTGCACATCAGTACTCCAAATAGCCCTTTATTTTCACCAAATTACTCATCCCAGACTCGATTCCTTGCATTTAGTCTGTATTCTTCTCGCAATCGTCTTTTCTTGCCTCTTTGTTTCACATTCCATCAACCCCACCAAGTTTCCGAGGACAACCAATGTGTTGGGTAAAGTTGCAGCTTTCCTGGCATCCACCGTGTTTTTCATTATCATTTCAATCCCGTTCCCCCCTGGTGTCAAGTGGGCTACTTGGATAATCTATGCCATTACGCTGCTTGCTATTGCAATCTGCAATTTCTGCTACTAGACACGAGTTTTATGCGGCATATATGTTGGAAGGTGTTGAAATTCAGTGTAATCACGGTGTTATACTACTTTTTTTGGGTTTTTTTGGGTTTTTTATGGGTTTCTTGACGGGTTTTTAATGGTTTTTTGAATGTGCTTGTAATTGATGTTATTATTGTTTAACCTTCAAAATGCTTAAAAATAAACAACAAGTGACATTGTCGTAAAAAAACTCCAAGTCAAAATAATAAATCTTCACTTTGCACATTATCGTCAATCAAGAAGCACATAAGGAACATTGTTAGTTGATGAAGCATTTTGATAGGTCCCAATTAAAGTTATTTTAAGAAACGTGTAAAAATATACTCTGTTTGAGGTGAGGTGAGAATAATCCTTGTAATTCTTTTCCTATTATGCTTACTGGAAACCATAGTTTAAATACAAAAAAAGACTCAATTACTTCCCTAATTAAAAAGGAGTGGAACAGCTAGTTGACAATAAAATAGTCATCACTAATGGAATTATTCTTTCTAACTTATTGACTGATTCCTAGGCAAAATGACAACAATAACAACTAATGCAAATCTTAAATCATAATCTCCAGGAACACGCTGATGTCCCATGTAAATTGATTCCTGTTTAACCCCCGTATCTTGGATTCCTGATAGACACTCTGTTTGATCTTCTTGATTTATCGTTGCCCCCATCTTGAAGCAGAACCTTGTCCTCAAGGTTCAAGTTCATATACTTGTCTCGCAGGTCTTGTGTACTTTCCCAAGTTGCATCCTCTTTTGTAAGGTTTTTCCTTTGGACAAGGCTTTCTTCAACAGAACTAGACCATAGACACTCCATTTGATCTTCTTGGTTTATCAGTGCCCCCATCTTGAAGCAGAACCTTGTCCTCAAGGCTCAAGTTCATATACTTGTCTCATGGTCATTTTATCATCTAAGATCTCACAACTTGCTTAAATTTATAATTATTTAGTTTACTTGTTTCTTATGATCATTGAAATAATTGTTTTTTTTAATTAAAAAGAAATCAAGTGATAGTATGATTATTGTCCCCAAGGTGCATGGTATGATGGCAAAGGCCTTGCGATCTGCACAACAGGTCTCGAGTTCGAGTACTGATATGAAACAGGAGCATGCATTGGATCCATATCTGAGTGTATTTATTTCGCGCAAAAAG
The DNA here is from genome assembly GCA_029228465.1 of Salix viminalis. Classification (NCBI taxonomy): domain Eukaryota; kingdom Viridiplantae; phylum Streptophyta; class Magnoliopsida; order Malpighiales; family Salicaceae; genus Salix; species Salix viminalis. Next base: position 721,538 of record CM055442.1, read on the forward strand.
CACAGGATCCAGGAAAACTATATGTAAGATTTGTTATTCTGTGAAAAAGTGAAGTTCGATTTTCTTTAGTCCAATTAATGCATCCCATGCTTGGTTCTGTTTCAAAGATGGGCAAAACTGAATTTTTGCAGGGGGTTTTTCCAGTCTTTGTCATGGAATATGTAACTTCTATATGTACTGCAATTGAAAAACCAAGTTGCTGAGATATGGGACTCATTAGCTGGATCAAGCGGAAGTAATATAGTAAGTGTTTGTGTACTTCTTGTCAACCTGCTCAAGCATTGTACTCATGGGCTTTATGAACTTTCTTTTCCCTGACAAAACATTTTCACAAACCAGTTGATTAGCCTGGATGCCCTTTTAAAAGATGACATGCATGGATCAGAACTACCGAAATGCTTGGTCCTTCAGAGATTTCAGAGCCCCACAACAACCAAATGGGTTAGTAGATGTTTATGATCCTCGATACTTGTTGAGTACCTTTACATTACTGTAAACACACATCAATTGACATAATTTCTTTCCATACAGATATGACTGGAGGAAGTCACAAACCCTGATTTCATGGTAAGATTTTCGCAATAGTTTGGCCTTACTGATGAGTAATCCATGCCATTCTTTCTAATTATCTACCCTACATGCAGTTCGACAGCGATAAAGAGAGATTGGAAGTGGTTTTGAGATTGCTGGCTGGTGATGTCAACTATTGTAGGAATGACTTGTCTACATCCACAGAGTAGCCGATCTTATTAGTAGAGGGAAAGGTATAATTCTACAACAATGGAGGAGGAGGGTCACCTCAACTGAGCTCCTACTCTCAACTGATTTGCCTTCCATCCCATGGCAGATTCTGTCTCAATTTCTTTTTGCTCTCAAATGGTCCACATGTATTTTACAAATGGTGCCTTTATATAGTGGAAATAAAAAGAATTCCACATTTTGAACAAAGATCCTCATTTCCAGCCGGCAGACAACTGGCCATGATTTCAGTCCATTTTAGCTCTTCCTTTCAGCCTCTCTTCCAGCCTTGTTTTCTTCTCATATTGTGTGAGATTGTCTCAACACTCAACATAACCATGACCAAATCAAGGGTTATTTCAATTGCTGATGTGAAACAGAAGGCTATAATTATAAGTATCTCTTGTTGTAGCTAGGTTGATGGTATGAGGTATTGTTGGAAAATTTGAAGGCACGAACAGTTACTGTTCAAATCAGTAACTGTTACTGTGTCTGTTGCCCAGAAAACAGTTACTGTTCAAATCAGTAACAATTGTTGCTATAGTTTGCATCAACTAAAATACCTCTGCTCAATTCTATGAAAAAAAACAGAGTTTTCAATTCTTCAACTTCCCAGTTGCAGTCCTGGAATCAAATTCTTCAATCTTCAACAAGGTGGTAGTTGCTGTGATGCTAGTAATATTGAACTACGCCTGGACAGAGTTTGGAATCAATCTTAGAGAAACATAAGAACTTCCATTCTTTTATATCAATCTTGTCTCTTTTGTCCTTATTTTATATGAAAAATGAAAGGAACGGAGAACTTTTAAGAGTTTCTCAGCTTTTGGATGTTTTCTATTACATCATACAAATATGATCACTTCTTTTTCTCTTCTGTTGCTCTGTGGGCTCATCCTTCTCTGATCAAGCTTCCTTGAAGTTGAATTCCTATATGTTGCTTGACTACTTCTTTGCTATCGATGAATATGTCTTCCATATTCTCATTTCTTACGATAAGTTCTCACAATTTCCAAACCTCTGCTCACAATATGCCTCAGCCTTGGAAGCCAAATCATCACTGCATGAGTTGACGTCACTAGCTAGCAATCTTAGTGCCACTTCCAACCTCTCGTTATCGCTGTCGAACTGCATGTTGGCTAGATAATTAGAAAGATTTTCATACCCTTATCTTCAGTAAGGGCACATTAATGTGAAACTCTTACCACAAAATCAGGATTTGTCACTTCTTCTGGTGCTACCATGAACTTAATAACATATACACCACAGTCATATCTGCAAAGAAAGAAATCATGTCAGCTGATGTGTTTTACAGTACTTTAAAGGTACTCAAAATGTTCCCTAACTCCCAAAAATATTATGGATGATAAATATTTACTTACCCATTTGGTTGCTGTGGGACATTCGATGGTCTTTCCATTCTGAAATCTTTGAAAGACCAAACATTTTGGTACTTCTGATCTATATCATCTTTGAAAAGGGCGTCCAGGCTAACCAACTGGTTTGTGAAAATGTTCAAAGCCCATTAGAACAATGGTTAACTAGGGTTACGAGGTAGCTCATACGTACGCAGCCATTTACCAAGTTATGAAGTCGCCTGTCACCCCAATCACTCTGACTCGATGCAGCAAATGAATCCCATATCTCAACAACTTGCGTTTTCAACTGTAAGACATATAGAAAGAAATGATTTCTTTCCTCGTCAAAGACAGGAACAAACACCTGCAAATATAGTCTTCACAACATAACTAATCAAGGGAGGCATTAATTGGACAAAAGAAAACCAAACTTCACCTTTTCACAGCATAACAGATCTGACATGTAGTTTTCCTTGATCCTGTGCTTTTCAGCGAAAGAAATACACTTACGTGGATCATCTGTATTCTCCTGCACAACACATGGGTACAAGGAAATTCTATCATGTTAAGGAATAATATGAATCATATTTCGGGACCTAACTTAATAGCTTAATTTTTTAGGTGAGATAGTTCCTTAACATGATATCACAACCTTGTTGACCTAGCGGTCACGAGTTCGAATCTCACCACCCCCATTCTATTTGATAAAAATCAAGCACAAAGTAGTGTGGGACTGTTTTCACTTGAAGGGGTGTGTTAAAGAATAGTATAAATTATATTCTAGGGTCTCACTTAACAGTTTAAGCTTTTAGGTGAGATTGTTCCTTAACATATCTTGCATGTAGTAGACTTGTCAAATTGAAGAGAATAAGATATAAATTGTACAGATAGGAACTTGGAACCTACCGCAAAACTAATTGGCAGGTACCAATTTACAGGATATTTCATCTTCTTCTTAACTAAGGTTACTGCATCAGACATCGTAGAAAGGACGTTATCATCAAGCCAGGTCCGTGGTCTCAGAGAGCGTAATTCCCCCCGAGTTAAATAATAATTCTTGCATTGAACAACAATCTCACTAGCAGAAACAGGTATAGAATAGGTCAACAACTAGTGAACTTGAAATTGTTCAGCTAAGCAAGCAATAACTTTTAGAAGGAAAAAATAAAAATCTGACCTCCAATTCAGTGAAGAATCGAAGACGTATTCGATTAACTTCAAATCCTCTGGACTGGTAGGTTTGCTCACTGTAAACGGACCAACCATATATTTAGACATTTGTTCACAAGCGAGTCAAGTCATGCATTTGAGGAGATCAGAGAAGAACCAGGCATCCCTTCCTTGCTCCTTCAAATATGGATGAGAATAACAAAATGAGAGAAATGATCATCCCATGAGTTTGAACGTTTTATCGAAATTTGTTTCATTTTCAGTGCCCCTCTGTTCAATTTCGGGTGACAAAAACTATAGTTACATAAAAAACAACAATCTGGTTAAGCAAATTGATACTATAATTGATCGATGCTGCACCATCAAGTTTAGGAAATGTAAATCAAATGTTAGCATTCGATCCCAAACACCACACAGAAAGACAAATGAGGATTTTAGTTTTTGCTATTGTTCTAGTATCACGACCCTGTTAATAATCATTATAACAAGCTAATGCAGTTTTAACAAGGAATGCCTCATGAACTCTAAATTAAAAGCTTCACTAGCAAACACTGACATCACAGAAACTGAAGCTAAGGAGGGAAATTCACATCTTATGAGATTTCAAGAGTAGAAAAAACAATAATTATTAAGTTAATTGTCTTGTTACAAGTGTTGTAGCATCAAGTGTTAGACATGTATTGTGATGTTTAATGTAAATTCAATAAGAAAAACTTACTTATGAGATTCCGTTTGTTTTATTTCTGCATCAATAACTTCAGGATCACTTCAATTACTAGAATCAAAATGATGTTCCACGGTACGAATGTTTTGCATATCTTAGCAAGTTTATTGCAGATAACTGAGATGAAAGAAAGAGAAAGAATTATCTTCTTCAATTATTAAAAAACTATCTTTTTATAGGGGTTATATCCCTATTTATACAAGAAAGTAGATTAGCGGTCACCTTATAATAATTTCTATAAATAGACCAAGTTCATTTTCCATGGGCGAATCAGCCGAACCCAAAAACCAACATTTAGTTTATAAGCTAGAGAGAGAAAAAGGGGGAGAGACAAGTGTGCTGGAAAAGCAATCAGACATCATTGAGAGTAGTGATTTTGAATTCTCTTCTTTTACTGGTATACAGCCTAACACTTTCTGATTAACTGGTCTCTCCTAAATCCTGATGATAACTTGAGTTCTATACACACAAAGTTGTCCAAAATTTGATTGAAAAACAAAAATTGCGTAGGAGAACAAACCTGCAGAGCGAGCGAGTGAGTCTGGAAAACGTTTTCTATTTCTAAATCCAAATCCAGTTTCTCCTCCGTGATCACAAGCTCCAGCACAACACAGCAAAACAGGTCAGGATCATATTCAAAGAAGGCAATAAGTGCTCTTTCCTCTACTTTCAAATCCATTTGTATTTCGACAATTTTTTATTCTTTTTTTTTCAACAAGTCTTCTTACCTCTCAGATATTGTCAATAAATCATCTTGTGGCAAGTGTGTCTTGGTCTAGCAGTTGAAAGAATTTGTTTTTTTCTTCTGCACTAGGGTTCAAGTCCCACCATGTATACCTGCCATCCTCACGGTGCTTTACATGCTCACTAGGTTTGCAGTTCAGTGAGTCCGGGGATTAATTATGGTACGTGTAAGCTGGCCCGGACACCCTAGGTGTCAAAAAAAAATAAAAATAAATCATCTTGTGCTGGAAACTGGAACTATACGTGTTGTGTGGCTAAAGACTTGAAGGACGTTGACTTGCGCCACTATGTTTTAAGACTAACTTATTTTCTGACCCTATAAATTTATTGATATTTTACCTCTATTCTGATAGTTTAATTCCTTTCAATTTCATCCTTGTGCTTTTCTAGACTACGACTTTATCTTTTCTAAGATGATTTATTGACAACAATTCGTAAGGTTTTCTCATTAATTGAGTAAATTGATTTTAGCTGTATAGTATATGTTTTTTTTTCTTGATTAACTCAATGAAATACAAATTCTATTAATGAATATTACTATATATCTAAATGGCGTGGGTGTTTCACTGTACACCGCATACTGTACTACTGATCGCGTAGTGCATCTGTGGATTGCAACAGTGTTCTGTTTTTCGTTTTTTTTCTACACTCTCTTTCTTTTTTTCTCTGTTTTTTCTTTTTTTTATTATTTTAAAATGTTTTTTAGCATTCTAAATCTACAGTTTACTTTGCGTTTTTTTTCTCTTGATTATTCTTTTTCTTCTTTTTCTCCTCCGTTTTTGCTTCTTTTTTTTTGCCTTTTTTTTTGTATTTTTTCCTTATTATATTTTTTTTCTTATTATATATTTTTTTTTCTACTTATATATTTTTTTTGTTTTTTTGTTTTTTTTATAATCGGTGTGTCCGAGTTTAAATGCACCACGATTAATCTCCATATCCAATTTTTTTTGATAATCAGGGTGCCCAGACCAACTTATTCATATCACGACAATCCCCGGACCCACATTTTTTTTCTAAAGTGCTTTCCTGCTGGTAATTTCTTTTTTCTTTTTTTATACTTTTGTTTTATTCACTTATACATGTTTTTTATAACCATGATCTCCGACCAGCTTAAGCACACCACGACTAATTCTTGGGCCGAATTTTTTAAAAAACAATATGGATTGCTACAGTGCTTTAACGTTTATATTTTTTTTTGTTTTCTTTCACTTATACATTTTTTTGTAATCATAGTCTCTAAGCCAGCTTAAACTCTTTTTTTCACTTATACATTTTTTTTCAATTATATATTTTTTTTTATAACCACGATCTCCGGGCCAGCTCAAGTGCACCACCATTACTCCTCGGACCAAATCTATTTTTTGATAATCGGGGTGTTCAGGTCAGCGTAGACACACCATGAATAATCTCCGAACCAATTTATTATTATTTTTTTTATTTTTTTGATAAAAATCTTTTGATTTTTTTTAAAAGATTTTCCTGAAATTTTAATTTATATCGGTGATCCTTTTTAAAAAGTAATATTACTCTCTTTTTTCCTTTATTCGTTTTTTTTTGTTTTCTGTTTCTTTATTTGTTCTTTAGATTTTTATGATTTTATTATTTATGCAATAATAATGATAATTTTAGTTATTATTTTTATTGTTGTTTTATAAAAATATTTTGCTTTTTTTTTCATGGAAATTTAATTATTTTAATTGTTTTGACTGTAATGTTAGTAATAATTTTAGCTTTTATAGCAATGATAATGGCAATAACGTCAGGATGAATTTTCAATCTATGTTTTCATCTTTTTGTTGATAGAAAATTAACAACTTATTTTTTTTATTTGATTATTGTAGGTATTTTCACAATTTATATTTTATTTTTGTTTGATTTAAATTGAATTATAAAATGAAATAATCTTAATACAGTGAACTTAATAATTCAGATATCCGAGTTTTCTTGCTTTTTTAATGATGATGATAAATTTATGCTGGTTATTTCATTTGAAACTACTAAACAAATAAATTTATATTGATTTTAAATTCATATATTTTATAGAGAACTTGCACTTGATATGAATTCTGCATAGATTTATTATTTTAACAAAATTTATATTATAATAAAATAAAATATACAATTAATATTTTTTTACATTGAAAAAAAATATTGTGCCGTCGTATGAAGCTGCGAGGGCATTCTCTAGTACTCGAAGTGAGAGCATGTAGGGATGCATCTAACGCATGGAAATAAACGATTTAATTATCTTTTCATATATAAATAAATAATCCCATAAGCCGACTATAGAGCCAATGGAAGTTTTTTTTTATCGATTTTTTCTTATTTTTTTAATTATATTTTTTTGTGTGTTATAGATTATTTCTTTAATTTTACCTTTCAATGTTTAATTTATTGGTAATTAAATTTTATAGTTTTATTTATTTATTTATTATGACTCGTGATATACCGCATGTCAAATACACGCATCGTAATATAATTATTTCCTTATACAGACATGTCTTTCAAGGGTATAACGTGATGGCAAAAAGACTTGCGATCCGGATAGCGAGATCTCGAATTCAAGTCGAGTATACATCTCTTGTAAGAGTTTTTGAACAGATCAAAAGTTTTATTTGTTTATCTAGATCCATAAAATACGTCTTTCTAATAGCGAGGCTTTCCTCATTTTCAAAAAAGAAATATGATTATAATAAACACATATAATCAATTAAATCTCTTTCAAAACGATATTAAAAATATACTCGACCTCACATCAATCAATTAAATACATATAAGAGAACATCTTCTGAGGAGTTTATCTCTAAAGTTCAAACTCAATGAATCAATAGAGTAAAATTCCTTAACCATCCTATCTAATATTTTTCATGTTTTTAACTAAAATCAATTTAATCCCTATTAAAAATACATTGAAAATCTGAAACTATATGGAAAAGGAAGGTTCGACCACTGAATTCCTAGCTTTAAAACTCAATTGGACCTTCTAATTTGCAAGTGTCACCTCGCATTTGTGTTCTCTACATGACAGAATAAATAAACGTCATCTCTTAGCTGGGTCTCAGCATAAATATCCCCTGATTCCATGCTATACACACACACACACACACACACACACACACACACACACACATATATATATATATATACACATACACACACATATATATATATATAGAATCAAGGGATTGAGGCCAACTTGGGCAATTTGCAGCAGCTAATGTTACTGTAAAGTTACTTGAAATTGGCTTTATGATGATGCTGCTTACTTAAAGCTCAAGCATAAAACATTCAAGATTCAACACGAAAAACAGTTTAAAGAAGCATCTTGTTGGCTAACAACGAACACTTGGGGATTAGAATCTTTGGTTAGTATTATGGTTATTAAATTCGGGAGCTTGTTTGACACTGTATTTTAAAAGTATTTTTAAAAGAAATATTTTTTTTTGTTTTAAATTAAATATTTTTATATTATTTTGATTTATTGATATCAAAAATAACTTTTGAAAAGAAAAAAAATGTATTATTTCAATGATTTCTAAATGAAAAGTTATTTAAAAAACAACACTGATCTGAAATCTTAGCTAGAGCCGGCTAACCTAGATTTAAGGTTAAGAAAAAAATTAAAGAATTATTTTACTATATTTTCAAATAAAAAATTATTTTAAAAAGTATTTTTCACTTGCATGACTTGTGTTTATTTCCTTGTAATTTGGCCAAAGTCTTGATCAAGCTTTATTTTCTCAAAAGCTAAGTCCTTTATCACCAACTTGGCTTTCAGCCGACACCTTTGTTCATATGAAACGCAGAGATAATAAGATATCATGTGCTTGTAATTTGTAACTTTTTTATAATTCAAATATAATTATAAAATTAATTTAAAACAAAAAAAAATCTCTTAAAAAATACCAAACAGTGAGTATATAGTTTTTATAAATATATATATATATATATATATAACCTAAATTTATTTTATTAACATACTTTTTTTATGAATACAACAAGTGAATTAAAATCCAACTTGACCATTTATTTTATAAAGTAATTAATTTTTTCTTATGGATATAAAAAAGCGTTTAAACCCAATATAACAATACATTCTATTAATTTTTTTATGTTTGCAGTAAATTTAAAAAAGGTGTTAAAATCCAAATTAGCAATTAATATATTTAATTACTTTTATTGAATCGATCGAGTGATGTTAACTCAGTTTTTTTTTCTTCAGCCTTGTTTTGATGTTGAGAGATGGTTTGACGTGATGAACTTTCTCTATTTATGGGTGGGGTTTACGCTATAATTTATAAATAATAAAATTAACTTATTTTATAGATAATGTTTAGAATTTTATATTTATAGAGCGTTTGTTATCCCGATCTAAGTGGTTGTTTGAGAGTACTTTTCAAAAATATTTTTGAAAAAATTAGAAAAAAAAATTTTTATTTTTAAGTTTAAATTAATAAAATTTAGTGTTTTTAGATCATTTTGATGTGCTGATATCAAAAATTATTTTTAAAAAATAAAAAAATATAATTTTAATGTATTTTTAAACAAAAAACACTTTAAAAAACAACCGCAACCACACTCTCAAATTCCAATCTTTGAAATTCAATCTGACTTTCCGATTTGCCCTTATTTCATGAGTATTAATTTTTGGATGTGATTTGAAAATAGATATAAAAAAAAAAACTATATCCATAATAAAAAGTATCTCAAACAATAATATTTTAAAAAATGTTTTTAACATCATCACATTACAATAATCTAAAAACACTATAAAAAATAATTTAAAATAAAAACTAAAACTAAAAATAATAATTTTAAAACAGTGTAAAATATGTTGGGTTTGACCGCAAGTTGTGTGTTTTACTATTTTGCAATATGGCCCATGTCATGATTAAGCTTTATTTTCTCTAAAGCTAATTACTTTATCACCTACTTGCTTTCAGCCGACACCTATGTTCAAATAATATAGTAATATATTAATTGTTTGTAATTTGTAACTTTTTTATAATCCAAATGTTTTGATTTTTTTAAAAAAAAATATATATATAGACATTAAAAATTGTCACAATTAAAATATTATATATATGTTAATGAGGAGCCAACGTCCCCGTTAAGTGATATTAATGACTGTAAATTTTTAATTTTCTATGAATATAAAAAATCGTACTTAACAATTCATTTTACTTACTTATTATTATTTTTTAATGATAAAAAATAGTTAAAACCCAACATAACAATTAAATAATTATTAAAATATTAATATCTAATTTGGGTTTTAACATCCTTTTTATATCAATAAAAAAATTAAATAATTGTGTGCGGAACTTTTCAATTTCCTTCTATTTGGTATGCGAATTTTTCAACTTGAAATGTCAAAATGTTAAATCTTCCTGTAAACTTTATTTTATTTTTAGTAGAATATGTATACTCGTGTTTTATTTAAAGAGTATTTACTTTTAAAAATTTATTAATGGATGCTATTAATTTTGAAATCTAAGATCAACTTAAAATTATTATATAGGCTATATTTAAAAAAGTTCACTAAAATTATAAATTGAAACAACAAGACAATTCAAAACTTTATTTTAATTAAAAATACAAAATAACATAAAAAATAAAATAAATTTGAGCTAACACTAGGTAGGTGTGTGTATATGTGTGTGTATCAACAAAAAAACTAAATCGCATGGGGGATTTCGTATAACTATATAAATTATTGTGGATTGTTACAATGTAATTACTATTTTTATCATTTGGTTGATAAATATTAAGCATTTGATTTAAGAGTTTTTTGATCTCTTTGTTTCATAAAAAAATTATTTTGGAGTATATGTGTCTTTTTCAAAATTTTAACACAATAAAATAGTTTTTTGCAATCAAGGTTAACAAAATTTAAAATTGTTGACCAAAAGACTTTCTTGACTTTTTAAAAGATTTGTAATAGTAAAAAGTACTTTTTGCCATTAGAATCAGGAAAATATTGAATTGTTGGACAAAGATATTTCATGTGTTTATATTTTTTATGTATGGTGAAAGAATGAAATTAACATTGGAAAGGGAAAAAATAAGTTGTTTTTGGGTATTTTGGTATGTTCAAAGGTTTTCTTTTTTTTGTAATTAAGAGTTGTTTAGGGGTGTTTTGGTATTTTCATGTTGTTAAAAATATTTTAAAATTAAAAAGTTGTTGATGTGTTTTTCACCTGTGCTAGCGAATTAGAGGTGCACGCGCCATGGTGTGGCATGTGTAGGCCTATGGTAATTGAACTATAGTTGATGGTCAAATTGTTTTTCTTTTCTTTTCTTTCTCCTAACAACTGAAGTCCATAAATATCTTTTTTTTTTGTTCATTTTAATCTATATTCTTTTAATTTCTTATTTCATCATAAGAGATTTAAAAATTTACTATTTTACTCAGGTCTATATAGCATTGTAAAAACAATTTAGTACTATTAAAAACTTTTAAAAAAAATGTTTTTAAAAAATATGGAATGCAGACAAATTATCAAGGAATAACTTAAAATTTGTATGGATATATTTGTATGTTGGGAGTGTGTATATTGATAAATGAGATCAAAGATTTTATTGAGAAATTTTAATTTATATAAAACTGTATAATTAACCAGATTTTTAATTTTTAATTTTATAATATATATATATATATATATATATATATATATATAGTGGTGGAAATCTGTCTAGCTTGTGAGAAAGTGGAGGAAATTGAGTGATGTTATTTTATTTGACAAGCCATATTTCTTTTGAAATCATCGTTATTTATTTATTATTTTAGTTAATATAGTCAAATATGGAATACATAATAATGAGAAATAGAGAATCTGTTAGCTTTGAAAGTTACACAAATATAAAATTTTGAAAAGCACACACAATTAATGATGGCAATTCGGTGTAGAATGAAAGACTAGTCGTTCAACCTTTTCTTACAAGTAGAAAAGATCAAGGTAGTCAAAATCGAGATTTTGACACGGATCGGAAAGGGCTCCGAAAAATCGGATCATAAGATCAGATCGTAAAATCGTAGAAAGATCGTAAAATGTCCGTACAAAAATTATTATTTTTAATTATATTTAAATTTAAAAAATGAATTTAAATATAATTAAAAGACCCACAGTATTTGAGATTTGAAATTTAAACTATTTATTTTATGTTTTTCAAGTAATTGTATATTTTTTTTATGGTTGTTGTATTTGAAATTAATTAATGTTATTTATTATCTTAAATTAATAGGATTTTTTTTAAAAATTATTTTTTTATGCTAATTATTATTATTATTATTATTATTATTATTATTATTATTATTATTATTATTATAACCCCCTCCTCCCCGTGATAAAAGTACCTAATGAATATAATATAACATAATTATGGCCATAAAACTTCATTAGTTAAGGTTCATGCATGATTCAAAATAATTGAAAAATACATTACAAAACAATTATGTCCATAGAATTTCATTAGGTAAAAATTAACAAACTAAAATAAATATTTTGTTGATGTGAAATATAAATTAATTAATGTTATTTATTATCTTAAATTAATAGGATTTTTTAAAAAATATTTTTTATGCTAACTATTTTTTATGCTATTTTTTTTTATTATTATTATTCTAAGATTTTTCTACGATTTTGAACGATTTTTCTACGAGTTTGACCGAGTTTGACCGGGTTCGATTTTTATACCGGTTCAACCAGGTTTTCGGAGTCAACTCGTAAAATCGTACGATTTTGCGAGTTGGCTCGCGATTTTGACTACCTTGGAAAAGACATCACTCTCTCTGTGAGCATCTAGCAAAAGGATCACTGATCTCTGTAGAATCCATGGTGCATTTGTAAATCTAGAAACTTATAGGGGCTTAATTGCATTGTGGTTGAAAACTGTATTTTTATATATTTATAATTTGGAAAATATCTTGTTAATTAATATTTTAAAAAAATATTAATTACAAAAAAATTACAATAAATTAATAACATGGAAAATGTGGTAGGATAATTTACAGCCACTAAATCCAATTAGAATATCAACTTGAGCAAGACCAGAGTTACAAATTAAATAAATTAATTAAAAACTTTTATGAAAAGAATTGTTTATTTTTTTTAAAAAAAATTAAATAATAAAGGGAATAATTTACATGAAAAATAAAATATATTGTAAATTATTTTTAAATTAGAGAATCAATTAAGTTATAACTTCAATATTTTTTGCAATTTTACTAAGAGAGTGTTTGAGAGTGCGTTGCGGTTGTTTTTGAAAGTGCTTTTCATTTAAAAATACATCAAAATGATAGTTTTTTATTTTTTAAAAATTATTTTTAACATCAGCATATCAAAATGATCTAAAAACACCAAAAAATTTTCATTTATAATAAAAAAATTCAAAATTTAACCAAACAACGGTTCAACCTCTTTGCAAGCACTAAATGTTTATCTCCTTTTCAATTGTTTTAAAAAAATGCTTTTTTTTTCTTCTTCAACTTGCAGATTTATTTTTTTGACAATAATGCATTATTATTATTATTTTTTTAACATGTTATTAAATTAACTTGTTCCATCAAGCTAGAACACTACTTAAAATATTTAATATTATTCCTTCAATTGAAACGACAAAAAAATTCCTAAAATATCAACACCATTGGAAGTAATCATAACATCTGCTGCAAGATTACCATAATTAATTACAATCACTTCATAATTACACAAAGGGCATATTAGTCATTAAACTAACCCACCACGTCCACCTTCCTTTTCCATACACTATAAAAATGAAAACTCAATTTCTTCGTTCTGAATAAAAACTCCTCCTTTATTTCTCTTCTAAACCATAAAAGAAAAAAAGAAAAAGAAAAAAATTCTTCACCCTTTGAATTCCGTACACACACCCTCTCGCTCTCTCTCTCTACTGAGTTTCGTTGTCAATAGAGCTCCCTTCAGTGAAGAACACACTCTGTATATAGATATAGGCAACAAGATTCAATCTTTTTTTAAATTTCGTGTTGATAGTTAGAGAATATTTTTTTTTAAAAAAAAAGATTTTGTCTTTCAATGGCAAACCCATCCGGGACACATAATCAAGAGGGCAATCAGGGTCCTTCTTCATTCAATGGAAGCAATCCAAATAATGGTAATTTGGGTCAAGAGCCTTCTTCTGGCTCATCTTTGAAGCATAATCCTGGTATATCAAATGATTGGACTGGTGAAGAACAGGCAATTCTTGAAGAAGGGTTGGCTAAGTAAGTTTTTTTTTTTTTTTTTGTTTCTTGGGTTTTTTTGTTTTTAATTTCGAGGCTGTTGTTGGTTTTTCTTGGAGGGTTACTTGAAATTCATGTTTCTGATAATCTTTGTTGGTTTAAATATTGGTTTCTTTGGAAATTTATTGAATTTTGAGGAGCTGACGAGTCTCGTCTCGTCTTGTTTTTTTTGTTTCTGTGGCATTTTTTTTATTGGATAAATTATAGTTTGATAAATTGCTGCTTGAGTTCAAATTTGAATTATTTGAGGTGTTTGTAGAGTTTATTGAACTATGTTCTTGGTGAAATGTTAGAGATCACTAACAATTCAAAAATTGTTACATGTTGCCTAGCCAGACTAACATGAGTTTCTAATCAAATTATGAACAGGGGTTGTTAATAAGGAATTTGTTGAAATGTATTTTTTTCTCAAAAATTAAAGCGCTCCTACTCCAACTGTCAATGAATTTGTTGTAGTAATCTCTCACATTAGTTTTCGAACCAACTTTAGCTATTCTGTGCCGTCTCGAATACAATAAATAAATCTTGGATTTTAGTTCATGGCTGGTTTGTCTTTCAATAAATTTTGTATAAATGATTATCTAATCCTGGACTATTTTCTTTTGTTTAATTGTTGGTGCCCTACCAATGAAAATTTGCCTATAGTGTCACTGTCCTTGATGTGTGTACCGACTCCTTTATCCAATGTATGTTTTATCTGACCAAGTGAAAACATTTCAACTTGGGTCAATTAACAAATGCTTTAGATCCTTTTAGCTGACTGCTTGAAATTTCTGGATTTGATTTAGTTTGATTATGATTGGCCAATATTGAAATCATATAATCTGTTTAGAATTGTAGATGGCTTTCAATATGAAATTAGTGTTCTCTTATTCTCGAAAGGTCACTGGTGTAAGTGTCTCTGTTGAGTATTACTTCTTTTTAGATGCCTATTGTGCTACCAAAAGAGAGTTGTATTAAAAGAGATTGCTACGGGAACTATAGCCTCATGAAACGAGCTCTTTTTGAGCAATCATGAACTAAATTTCCTTTCTCAACAAGTCATTGAATCTTGTTTTTTTCCCTCTTGACTTTCAGCCAAAAGTCATAAATTACTGAAAAAGAAGAAGAAAAGAAAATGGCTACTGAAATTCAATCTCTATCCAAGAACTGTTTCACAATTAATTCATCTAAAATGTGGTTTTCCTTGTGTCACAGATATGCAATGGAAACAAATGTAGTACGTTATGCAAAGATAGCTTTACAGCTACCAAACAAGACAGTCCGAGATGTTGCTTTGCGTTGCAGATGGATGACTGTAAGTTCTCTTAGTGTAATATCTAGCTACATGTGGCCTTTTGTTAAATTCTTAACATCTATGTTTGCGACTGCCAAAACTTGCGTATTCTGTAGTTAAATAAATAATCAACCTATGGAGGATTTATATTTTGAATGGTCCAAGTATGCTTTGCAAATTGGACAGCTTGGTGGTTCCTTTTGGAGTCTTACATCATTTATTACTCTATATATCTGATGTATCTGTTAGTTGTGAGTCAAATCTACTAATTAATTTGTTTCTTTATCCAGAAAAAGGAAAATAGCAAGCGAAGGAAGGAAGATAATCTAATACGGAAAAGCAAAGATAAAAAAGTAAGTATCCTTTTATTTTGTCACAAATCTCTTCTGTGGGAGTTGCACTATTTTTTAGTTGAAAATTATGTTACAGCCTGTTGAATTCTTACACATTCAACTGTGGAGTTAGATGCATTAGTTTCCTCTGTGCTGTTTATATATTGTGTAAATTGATTGTGTTTTACTTAATTTAGCTGTCCTGCATCTTGAACTGAAGTTTTACTTCTTAGGTGATAGTCTTGTCACATGTAAGGCGCTAAAAACCCGGCTGTGGGCACGAATCATAGTTTTTTCAATCTAATCCACGATAATTTTTCATGCAGACATGTTCACTGTTAAGTTGCAAAATTTATTAGGAAGGCAACAAATCCAGGCTAGTAATGATAAATCTGATAAGTGCTGGTGGAATCTGTACACAAACATTTATATTATGTGTTCTCAACCCAACCTTTTCAATGGAAATATGCTTCGACTGCCTAAAGTTTTATCTAATGTGGTGAAACTGGTGATTGCCACACAATTTGCCATTGATGATTTCAAACTGACACACAAATTCGTGGCATCACATCATACATCATAATATACATTACATGTAGTGAGAATCTTTGAAAGTGATAATGGTTTCTTGGAATGAATGACGTTTTGGTTATATAGTCCCCTTTCTTTTTCTCAGGAAAGACATAGTGATCCTTTTGCAAAGACTTCTAACTTCATGGTCACCTGCCCCAATGTTACTCCATTTGCAACTCCAATGATGCCACTCGACAGTGACGAAAGCATCTCGTATGATGGTGAGGTTCTATACCTCACAAAACCTTTGTGTATTCCAAACAGCTTTGGAAACATTTTCCTTACCTTTTCTTATCTGCAGCTTTATCTTCTATCAATATTGTTTCAAGTAGCTGTCTTCCTAATTAATGGTGAAATTCTGACTGCTTATGATGTGTTTATTATGAAGGTGCAGGTGGTGAAATATGTTTGGTAAAATTTATCTTAGAGGGGTTTTTTAAGAGGAAGAATTTCTCAAGGGAAAAACTTTTGTTTTTAATGGCTTTTCTCTTTCTTTTATGAATCTAACACCCTTTTCTTTCTTCTTTTTTGCACCTCACATATGGTGCCCTCAAAATATATATTATTTTGTACTTATATTTAGCTTCAAATTTGATTTGACTTGCATTGGGATCCACTCACACTTATAAATCTTAATTCATAGCAAACATTCTTAACTGATTCTACACCCCCTCAAAATTTATCCCCCCTTTTAGCCCCTTTAATGTTTCAGCTCCAAAAATTTCACAATAGGAAACACAACCTACAAAAATTTCAGATACTAGCATTGAATGAGCAGTTATCTTAAAATTGTCAATTAATAATTGGGCAATTGGAAATGATGATGGCATGCGTTCATGTTAGATGTTATGTTTTATATTCTTATCTTTGCCTTGCAGTTTCTTGGCACATGTTTGACTGTAGCAATTTTTGTAGACTCTAGAACAATTGTGCTATACATGTGATTGTCGTATTTAATTTTCATCCTTGGAAGTATTGGTCAGACAGTAGGTACTCATTAAGTTATTCAGAAATAGTAATTGCTGATGGCATAAAGATGTGAATGTTGGTAGTAAGATGTGGTTTTAGTTTCACCATAAAAAATGAAGCTTTTATGTGGATGGTGAGTTTTTCACACTTGTAATAATGCTACCTTAAAGAGTACCTTAAACAAATATTGTCCCCAGGCATCTTTTGTTAGTTGTTTTAATATTGTAATATCTTTTATGGTGTTGCTATTGTCCTGTGTCATTAAAGAGCTATTATTTGCCACTTGCAGCAATAGGTGGAGTTATAGGAGAGCTTCTTAAGCAAAATGCACAGACGTTTCATCAAATTTCTGCAAACCTTGCAAGTTATCAGGTGAATACTTCTGTCATGATCTCATTATGTCACACCTTTTTTTTTGGCTGAATTTAGAGTTTGGAAAGCATTTATTGAGAGCAGTCCAGGGCGCTTTGAACACACTTTTTTCACTTTGATGATTACAGATGTGATGATTATCTGATGATGGGAATTTTTTTTATTTTCTTTACTCCACCATATGATTTGAATCAGTCTAAAATATCTTGATGTATTATTTGCTTCAGTCCTCTCACACTCTCTTCCCCCACTTGTGTTATGCAAATAACATTCCTTAATGTTTGCAAGTGATATTTTTTTATGAGAGCCCCTCGTAGCAAGTCTCACTTTGTGCATCTTGGTGGCTGTCAACTGAAATTGCTGTTAATTTATCCTTGACTTTTCAGATACAAGAGAACCTCAGTCTTCTCCACCAAACACGTAACAACATCCGCAGTTATGAATGGGTATGTTTTTTGGTTCTTCTTAGTTTTCTTATTAAGTAGATTTTATGATGGTTTAATGCTGTACATTTCTTCTCGCTGCATGTTTCCATTTAAGCATTCATTTGCTATTTGTTTTCTCAGTAGGTTTCTTTTATAAAAGATGCAAAGCAGCATTCATTCTTGTATGTTTTTGTGTGTTTATGCATTTCCGTCATGTGATTGACATTTAAATACTCTCTTAATTGCATATCTTACACTGTAGAGAGGCTTTGCTTATAAAGGGGAATGCAGGCCCCGCCTCGCTAGAGGGGGCTTAGGCTTACACATGCCTAATATGGAAATTTCTATTAATTATATTATGCTCAAACTTTTAAAAAGCACACTGAATAATGAACCGCCATGATTTTGCAAATATTGAAGTTTAAACACCAATGACCTTTGATCTAGATTTCAAGCCATGTCTGGAGGCCTATGATCCTGTATCTAAAAAGGAAAGAAATTGAGGGTGGGGGTGGGCATGTATGGAGGAAAACCAGTTGCTGCCTACCGAAGTTTGGGCCCAATTTATTGGTTTAAAATCAAGCTTCTGTTCAGGTATCTCTGATCCAAGCTCAGTCCAAGCAATGTGATACTCTGCTTGGTTTTGTTACCGATGTGGGGGTTTCCAAAAACACTTTTAACGACACCTGTTTGATGTAGTTATCTTACACATTATTCGTTGCTCTATCGAGTCTTCTATCAAAGCAATGAAACCTTGATTACGGATTGGATTAAAGGTTTTAGGTTAGAGTCTAGGACTGATTTAGTCTGGGGGTCAATGTCTAAGAAATAATTTTTCAGGAATCTGTTCTGGTGCTCATGCTCCATTGAGTCTCCAGTTGTGCCAGACGGCGTCTGTTTTCTTAGGATGAAAGGATTTTGTTTCTGGTTATCTTTCTTCTTTTTCCCAGATAGAATTCATTGTAGTGGTTATTTACAGGATGGATGATGTGCCACAGCTCATGAAGCAGATGCCACCACTTCCAGTCAAGTTGAATGATGATCTAGCTGACACCATCCTTCAGCCTCCAAACCGTCCCAGGCAATAATGTTCTTCAGTCAGTTCACAAAATGCTAGCATCAATCTGCCTGTAGAAATAACTGCCGCCAAGCTGACCATCATTTTCCAATGGGAAATACCCCCCCCCTAGTTCAGCATGCTGTTAAGTGTAATGGCATTTAGTTCTTTCTTTCTTTCTTTCTTTTAACTTTTACCCTCATTATAGTTTTTTTCTTCTAAGTAAGTAGTTTGTGCCTTGGTTTTGTGTAGAAACTAGGTAATTATTTATAATAATAATAATAATAATAATTAGTGCTTGATGAAAAAATTTGTGTTTTTTTTTAAATCTTTTGATCAGTGTTGTGCCAAGTAAATATGAAGGTAATTACCTTTTGAGATGGAAACTCCATGGGAGTTTGTGGAGTTTGGTGTGCTTTATTTGGATAAGCTTTTGTCACTGGGAAAAACCCTTCCATCTGATATACATTTTTTTTTCAACTTCTCTGAGCTTCATGGATTTAGCTATCCCCTGTTGTTATTATAGCATGGTTGATATAAAAAATGTTATATTTCAACATTGCACTTCATGGATTTATCATTAAATTCCATAGTTTTGACATAACCGAGTTTGGACTGACCGGGTTGACTAAGTTACAGTCGAACCATCAAGTTATTATTAGCATAGTTGTTGAACTTGGTCTAGGAACTGATTTGATAAAGGGTTGGATCACAAGGGTCAACCGATAGGTTGTCGGGTTATAACTTGGATTTATCATTTTTGTCTAGAATGGCATGGTTTCAATTATTTTTTTAATATAATTCCATAGTTATAGGTGTAACTTTGATGTCAATATTAAAAATGGTTCAAACTAAAATCCCTTTGAGTTGCGAGTTTATCGGATTGAGTTTAACAACAAAACACCGGGTAAATATCAAAACCGGTTCAAATTAAAAATGTTTTAAGGGTTAGGTTTTGAGTTGCGAGTTTGTCGGGTTGGGCTAAACAACAAATTATTCGGCCAAACCTTGAGTCACATCTTGATACCCTAGATGAGAGGTTTTGTGGCAAAATAAATCATGGCAATGAAGTCATCAGGTATGCAATGGTAACAGCCGTTTGATTTGAAAGAAAACTAGCAAAGATTTGACTTTCACTATTCCATATTTGAAGTTTCTATTGTGTCTGGAAAGCTGTTTGAGATTTGACTGAACTGATTTCTTGGACTTTTGGCCTATCCAAGTTGCTGAGAAAATGTATTTGTATTTGATTGAGCCTAAAGAAAGAGAAGTTCCTTCTTTTAATGCCTAGAAAATCATATAATATATAGTCTCAAAACTATTCAACTTTATCATCCAGTTGATTAAATCACTCAGTTTACTATATAATACCATCAATTTGGATTGAAAGATAAAATTAAAAATCATTAATTTTTGTACAAAAAAAAGAAGTCCAATGATAAAAAAAAAAAAAAATCCAAAGAAAAAAAAAATACAGATTGATGGTATTATACAGAACAATGAAAATAAAAACATATTAAAGTGCTTTTACACAAAATTCAGGATAAAAAAATAAAAAGAAAAAGAATAAAGACAAAAGTTGAAATGTCAACAACCAAGATGGCTAAATTATAATTTGTTTAGAGATAAAAAGAAGAATGAAAGAGCCATAGGTGCCAAATTAGATCATCAATAACATGATAAATATGATGACATTTTTAATAACATGATATATATATATATATATATATATATAAACTATTTTCAAAAAACAAAAATACCCTGGCTCAATTCTATTTTTACTTTCAAGAGTATTTTCCTAGTTTCAATATACATTTTTAATTTTTGTATTTGTGCAAATATCAAAGCCATTCTCGGCTCAAATTATAATAGTAAAGAAAATTATTATAAAAATATAAGAATATCCTTTAATACCATATTTATTTTCTTACCTCTAAAAATATTTAAGGTGTTTTACTATACAATTAAAATAAAAAATTACTTAATTATTCCTGCTCTATTTAATAATAATAAATAAACCATACGAAAAAAAAATTCAAAACTTTTGGATCCATCTCAACTCTCAAGTTTTATTGAGTGTAGCTTTTACACCTTTCTATAAACAGTATCAAGCAATATTTTCCTGTGGTTTTATTTCTATATATATATATATATATATATATATATATATATATATATGATAGAGCCTACACCAACTCCATGGTTCCTTTTGCTTTTCTTTTGGTCAATCTTTATCTCCAAAAATAAATAAATTGAAGTTACTTAAGAAGTAAGAATCCCCATACTTACTGTTGTTTTTGAAAAGTGTTCTTCCCTGGTTCCTCTAGCTTTTCAAATCCTCCATTGATGCTTACTGTTGTTTTTGAAAAGTGTTCTTCCCTTAGTTTTTTGTTCCTTTTACTCTCAATATATTAAAATGTTGAATGCTTCAAGTAGCCTCATATTAATAGGTTAATTCAGGTCAATTTGAAAAAAATATTAAAATTTATGTTTTCAAATTTTTATTTTGTATTGAAATCATTATTAAAGGATATATAAAAATTTCTCATAAATATATTAGTATGACTCGAACCTTAATTAATAACAAGTTGATATAAATTGTAGTTATCGTACACATTATAGAACACTTCGAGTTATAATTCAATAACAGGTTAATAGATTAATGCAGGGCAATTTAAAATGATAATGAAATTTATCTTTTTAAATTATTATTTTGTATTGAAATCATCATTAAAAGATATATAAAAATTTCTCATAAATATATTATTATGACTCGAATCTTAATTAGTAAAATATTTACATAACATAACTAAAATTGATTTAATAAAAGATCTAATCTTAAAATATAAAAAATGATCCAATAATACTATTAATATTAACACAACAATAAAGAGAGATCACGTCTTCTCCATTACTAACATTGCTTGGCATCGATGAAATTAATACAAAAATAGTTAACAATTTCTTGTAAGAAAATGTGTGTGTCTCATTAACGTAAAGCAACAAGCTATGTCAATCGTACACAACACCTTTTGTATGTATTAGGCCCTTTAATTTGAAGTTGAGTATACCGGAGTGGTTCTATAATTGTAGAAATTCTGGATTGACTTGGGTTAATCGAGGTTGATTTGAAATTTAGATTAAAAACCTGTTTAAAAAGTGTGATTAATATTGTTTTTTAAAGTGTTTTTTTCATTCAAAATTACATCTAAATAATATTTTTATGTTTTTAAAATAGTTTTAACATCATCATATCAAAATATTTATAAATATAAAAATATTTAATTTAAAACAAAAAATAAAAATAAAAAACTTTTTTTTTCAAAAAATATTTTTAAAACGCACTGTCAAACAAGTACTAAATATCTAACTAATTTAATTAAAAAAAACTCGATTTGATTCATCTACTTGATTAATTTGGTTAAAACCCGATCATCAATGTTTTATAATTATAACCCAAACCTTAACCCGAATCATCTCTTACAAACTATGGGTGTTCCAAAACCCATGAAGAGTGACTAGACATTTTGCTCATCAATTCTTGAAAAATCGTTGTGGTCAATTCAATTCAAGCCATGAAAACAATATGATTATAGTTTTATTTTTCCTTTTCACCATACATGTATATAAATCCTTTCTTTTATTCGTTGTATCTTCTTGACCACTCATTCCTCGACAAATAAAGTAGTTAATGAATAAATAAATTAGGGTTCCTTTCTCTCTTTTATTGAGCAAAGACAACATGGGTGCTTCTTGTCTTTTAATATAGTTTTAGTTAGATTTTTTCACACCTTTCCTAAAATAAATAATGTACAAATCAAATGGTGACTCCGGTCTTGACCAAAAAAGCCAAAATGGGTTCTTACCTTGACCACAATGCAAGAGTTTGGTTTGTTTTTGACTTCCTACGAAAGAGACATGTTTCCTTTACTTTTCACCTTTGATCAAATTAGTCCCTCTACTTTATATCTATCAAACAGACCCTTCCGCTTCAAATTAAAGAGTATTTGACAGCTCCCATCCAATTACACCACAAACATTTTTTCAATCATGTATAATTTTTTAGTCAGTAAATGAGTTTGATAAAAGGGATCACATCATCTTTATTTGCAAGTAAAAGGGTTGATTTGTGGTAATTTGAAAGTAAGGGATTCCATTTGACTAGCACATAAAATACAAGGACCATAAGAAATCCTTGGCCCCACATGCTCATTAATGTAGCCACCACCTCCATTGTCATGCAGCCCTGTTTGGGTGTGTATAGGACCAAATAATGTTGACGAAGAAAAAGCTCGGAAGGAGTTGGTGCAATTAATTTCATGAGAAGTGGATTCAGTTGAATAATAACCAAACTTCCTCCACTCAAACATGGGGGTGTTTGACAAAGTCCCGGTGGCTTATTTAAGTGTTTGACATGTGGATTGATATTATTGTTAAGGGATTTTTTGCCCTTTGAAAGTTACGATGAGAACTTAGTTAAGGAACTTGAAATTCTAGAGGTGTTTGCAGGTGAGGTTCCTAGGAAGAGTCTCAGCTTCTAGATAGAAATTGTTTCCTCTAACAATCTATATAACAAGCAGCTCCTGGAAGATTTGAATGGAATAAGCTATCTCCTGTCTTCTCTTGATTGAATTCGTCGTAAGCAGCTGGGGTTTAAGCTTTCGATCATATATGAGAAGTTTCTGGTGGTGGGTTTTGGAGAAAATTTGAAAACTTTAGCAAGATTTTTGTTGAGTACAGATTGAAGATATCTAGCTGTTGAAGGAGGGCTGTCTTCTAGTTTTGGTAAGTTGACTGAATTGCCAAATTTTGATGGCATCTTCTTGCCCCAACCATTAAAATGGAAGGATAGACTATCCCTTCTGCACCTCTTTCTGCACCGTCTTCTCTGTTTTAAGATAATTCATCTCTCCTAGCTTGTATCTGTTTAAAGATGGTATCTTTTATATTTTAAATTTAGGAAAAATGCATGGAACCATAATCTTTTGAGATTCTTGAGAAAACGAAGTGGTGATCTTGTAACTTCTTAGAGGTTCCATGTTCAGATTTGGTAGGTGACGAAATGTTCTTTACTTGCAAAGAAGTTTGTTCTTCATAAAACAAGTTGCTTTTGCAAAAGTTGTGCAACTATTTATGCAGCAGAAAACATCTTTCTCAATTCACACTTGAAGCTTTATTGCAACTTTCGTTTATTTAATCTTTTCTTTTTCCTCAAGGTAGGTTTATTAGTTTCTGTCAAAGAACTATCTCATCTAAAAATTTAAGCTATTAGGTGAGGTCCCAGAATATGATTTATATTATTCTCTAACACCCCCCTCAAGTGAAAACCTTTTTGGTCTGAAACATGCACAAACTTGATTTTTATGAAATAGAATGAGAGTGATGAGATTTGAACTTGTGACCACTGGGTCAACAAGATTCTGATACCATATAAAAAACCATCTCACCTAAAATATGATTTATATTATTCTCTAATAGTTTTATCTCCAGCTTCCTTATAGTTTAACAAGTGATGCCAAAAATGATCCACGCAAATTAAAGTTATGCCACCTTCTTCTTCTTCTTCTGCTGCTGCTTCTCTGTAGGTTCTGGTTGAAGTATTAAGAATTTGTTTGATGGGTTTTAGTTTTTCTGTCAAACTACTTTGATGGGTTAGGTCAGTCCATTTCCTGGTGTGGTTCAAAAAGTACCATTAGCATTGGGTTAGTTGGAAAATCATGTCTGCTTCAATTCTGGTCAATCCAATTTTATATGAGCATTTGTTTACTTTTTCGCTACTTGTTTGACAGGTTAGAGATGGGTTCCACACGTGCCACCCAGCTGGTTGTTTCCTTAATTTTCCTGGTCATTTTTAGCTCAAATCTCATTGCCGGACAAACCTTCTCATCTAATTCTTCTAAGCCAGGTATGTTTTTGAAGGTTGGAGTAGGTCTTTAATCCAAAAATTCAAACTTTTTGGCCCTTATGCTGATGATTTCTTGGTATTTTTATGGTTTTATCAGGTACAAATGTGGCTGATGCAAACAATAATGTATCACGACCTCTGATACAGTCTGATGATACTGTGAGGGTGGATCCACTGAAGGATTTCAAGAAATATAGAGGAGGATATGATATAAAAAACAAACATTATTGGAGTGTAATTCCCTCTTAATCTCTCTTTAAATCAATAATTATGTGAAATATTAATGCCCCTGTAGGAAATCAGTGATGCCATCATAATTTTAGCATTGATCAATGTAATCTGATGTTGTATTTTTTTGCAGTCAACCATGTTCACAGGAGTTTATGGATATGCCATTGGTGTAATCTGGCTTCTTGGTGGGATAGCTTATGGAGGCTTTCTGCTAGCAACTGTGTTTTGTTGTAAGAACAGAAGGAATGAAAAGCTGAAGAAAAGATTACCTTGCCATAATCAATACTACCTCTGGCCTATTCTCCTGGCTGTATTTTTCACTATCCTAGCGATGTAAGCCACGCCACTTTCGCATTCCAAAATCCAAGTAATATTTAACTGATGCACGACTAACAAATGGAAAACTATCTGCAGAACTGCGTCTGGGCTAGTTCTTGGAGGGAATGCGAAGTTCCATTCGCGAGCAAAAACTGTTGTAGGCATCATCATTGACACGGCAAACAATGCAACGAGAACCATGTACAACACAACAGGAGCCATGAAAGACATGAAAGAGAATCTGGGAGCATCTAATCAAAGTACCGCGGTTCAGGCGTCTAGCTTCCTTACCTCCACATCAGAGAAACTTAATGTTGGAGCTGCTGATATAGAAAGGCAAGCTAGGAAGAACAGGCGGTTGATCGATAAGGGTCTCAAGATTGTGTAAGTTTGTCTCTCTGATCGCAAAAAATGTGCATCCATTTCCATTTGAGCTTCTCTGAAACATAGTATTTGATACTTGCTACAGGTATATTGTAACAACAGTGACAGTTTCCTTGAACCTGGCTGCGCTAATCGCTCTTTCAGGTATTTCTCCCTGTGTATCCTACTACCTTTTCAATTTGGTTGATTGATACAGCTTTTGAGCCTATTGATATCAGAATCGAATAGAAAAAAACTCCAAAACCCGACAATTTTTATGATTCAGTATCTGAACATCCACTCTTTATTATGATCATGTTGAATATATTTCTCATTTAAGTTTGGATTCATCCTGTTGCAGTCTGTGGAACTCTGAGGTTACGGCGACCACTTAACATGTAAGTTAAATAAAGGATCCTTACATGGCCGAAGCCGAACTAGCACATTTCCTAAAAGAGAGAATTGATTGTCAAGTGCATTGGCTTATACAAATTCTTATGATTTGTTTCTCTCGCAGACTAATTATAGTGTGTTGGATCCTGACTGTTCTCTGCTGGATATTTTTCGGGATGTATTTCTTCTTACAAAAGTAAGTCTTAAAAGTCTTTTCCATTACCTCAATCTCTCAATTCTAAACAAAAGTTCATAAGAAATTGGTTTGGGGGATGATGTTTCGAAGAACTTATTGAGGGGGAACCCACATCTTCTGCAGCTTTTCAAGAGATTCATGTACAGCTCTCGAAAGCTTCCAACAGAACCCTTACAATAACAGCTTGAGTTCTATCCTTCCCTGCGATCAACTGCTCTCCGCGAAACCAATCTTATCTGATATCAGTCAAGGGATCTACAGCCTTGTCATTCAGGTAGATTAGCAGGATGCTGCATTTGATTTGCAATACGTTTGTTCCGGTCGAACCTCAATCATTTTATTATGAGATTTACACTGATAACTTTCTTCTGCCGAAACATTACAGGTGAACGCGAACTTATCGACTATACAAGGAATGCCTTATAAAGTGTGCAATCCCTTCTCAGCACCGCCGGAATACCAATTCCAGGCTGATAAGTGCCCTTCTAACACGATCCGAATCGGCGACATCCCACAGGTACATCAAGGGGAAGATCAGAGAAACTCTGCAGACCAAGATTTTGCTGTTCATGTTTCGCTAACTGAAGTCCTTTCCACAGGTTTTGAAGGTACTTACTTGTTCCAGTTTCGACAACGGAACTTGTGCCAGCGGACAATTCATATCGCCTTACGATTACATAACAGCCGAGGCATACTCAACATCCATTCAGAGCCTGCTCAATGTGTATCCTGAGATGGAAAATCTAGTAGAATGTCAAACAGTGAAGGACGCACTTTCTGAAATCCTTCTGTACCATTGCAAACCACTGAAGAGATCCATTCGAATGGTGTGGACATCGCTGGTGTTTCTCTCATTAGTCATGGTGTTTCTGGTTCTGATATGGGCAAAGCTGTCTCAGCATGAGCAAGAACACCATTCTGTAGACGGCTGTGTTAAGCCACATTCGGCTGTCGCAAAGGAACCGGAAACTGGAACCAAAGTTAGCTCAAACCAAACTAGTCCAGTCTAGGATGCAGTAATATCATACCTAGGATACCTACTACCTTAAATTCTGGAAGATCAATGGTGCAAGCCAGCTTCCAAGAACACAGGATCAAAAATCATGATACATACTGTACAGGTAGATTAGATACATACCATAAAGAAGTGGAAGTCAGAAATCAAGAGGGCTGCAGAGATTTATTTTGTCTCTGCAGGGAGATGGTCACAAAATTTTCAGGAGGAAAGGCACACAGATTTTTTCATTTATTTGATTGAATATCAGACCAAACCTTGGGACCAACCCCACTATAGAATGTAACAAAATTTGTCAAGACAATAAAATTAAATTCCAATTTAATTCAGATTTCCCCTCACATATGTTCTACTTATCTTTGTTATGTTATTTTGACTATTCATTTACCTATAAGTTTTCCATGGATGTGTTTGCAAGTACAAGATGTTTTTATAAATAAAAATAAATCTGGTTCACATGAACAATAAAACATAGTTGATCGAACTAATTTAATTAAAACTCAATCGAGAAAATTATTTTAAAAAAATAAAATTCCAGTATTTTAATAAAAATAATTGAAAATAACAATCCAAACTCCTAAATGTACTCAAGCAACATAAGTCATTGACTTACACAATTAAATAAACCTTTTCCCATCCCATATATAATTGAATTTCATCACATCATTTTATTTTACTGGAAGTAAAACCTTAGGACGACTTGTCGCTCCAATTTAAAACCCAACTCAATGATAAACAAATGTCGCCTACCTTTACTCGGATAACGGCCGTCTTGTCGTCCATTGTGTAAAACCAACTTGGAAATTCAAGCAATACCGGTGAAAGCTAAACTACGGAGAAACTGAAGCAGGGGAAATCTGCACAAAATTGGATTCGCCAGTAACAAGCCCAGTTAAGCTCAAAGACTGTATAGAAGAGTTAGTAAAGTTCACTCTTCGGGGCCAGTTTAGGCCTCTCAAGGGAGTTCTGTTCTTACGTGCTCAAAGAAGTTCAAAATGATCACCACCCCATTTCACATACTAGTTCTGGTAAGAAATTTTTTAGCTTTATGCATTAGAAATGAGCTTTTTTGATTGTTTGTTTCTGGGTTCCTTTTCTTTTTACGTTTGGTTTCTGGGAAAGTGGCATGCTTCGACTCATATGGGCTAGTGTTGAATTTGGTTTTTGATGATATTATTGATGGTTGCAGAGAAATTAAATGATAAGACAGGGATTGAGATTTGTTTTCTCTCTTTTTGATGTTATAATTTTGATTGGTTTAAAGTAGTATTTTTAGTTGTATATACTTGTATTGGGATTTATACCTTTGGGCATTGTTTGGTTACTGAGAATTTATAGAAAGAAAAAACATGAAAAGGAAATAGAGAGGGAGAAAAAGCTTGTGACTTTATTGTGCTTTGATTGTTGCATTCTTAATTCTTGTTACTTAAAAACACTATCTGGTGTTGCTCTATGTGCTAGTTTTTCTTTTGCAGTCAAGTGAGTTAAACTGTCGCAGATTGCTTCAGGTAAGTTCCTCCACGACCTCTTTACAAGTGCCTAGCCATGGCATTATATGAATCTGTAACCTGTGGAACGTTATGGGCTTTTAAGAAAAAGGACTTGGCTGATGAAGACAGTGAGTCCAAACAGAGAACAGTGAATGAATTGCTTCTGAATGAAGGAACTAAATCAGTAAATATATGTTTATTGTGGTGCTAGTTTTTTCTTTCTATTTGTATCTTCACAACTCTTAACTGATTGTTTCAAGTTTGTGATCATGAATAATTGTTGAATCTTATCAGATATTAAAGACTGTAAACTTTGAACTTCATGTTCAAGAGCCTTTCTTCACACCACTGGAAGGTACAGGCTGTTTTCTTGCTTATAATCTCAGTACCTTACTATAAATGACATTCAACTTCTATGTTGTACCTGTCATTTCTGGGGCACTTTAAAATTAGATTCAGTTAAAGGCCAATTATGGTAATTTGATGCCTGTTGTAGATGGGCTGAAAACAATTGAAGGAAGCTGTGCTGCAGGTGACAATAACCGGTAGAATTGATGTCTGTTTACTCTTATGCAGTTGGTACACATTTCTTTCTGGTGCAATCTTGGTTTCTTGTTTGATGTTTTACCTGTATATTTCTGTTATTCCCCTTTGGTCTGGTTCCAGAATGGCATCAGGTGCAGCAATCCTTTTCAATAAGTGTGTTGCTTCAGGTTCAGGTGGTGATGATTTCATTCAAACTTCCTATGCTTTCTTTATGCGATTTGGTTTTCTAATAGCCTATTCTCAGCAAGATATTCATCCATGCTTCATTTCTGGAGACAATGGAAGCAGAGGGCTTTGAAAAAGTCCTTCCTGAAGTAAACACCATAGCTGAAGGTAACAACCTGCACATTACTGGGAAAAAAACCTCATTTTGGACGGGATAAGATGGTTTTATATAATTATGTGGGCCAAAATAAATGCATTTATGCGTAGTGTCCATTGCTCCGTGCATTATGTCATATATTTATACCTCATATTTATATCTTGTTACTTCATGTTCATACCTTTTGGTTCATATTTATATTTAGTCCAACAAAGCTGTCTTTTCAGGGGTTAGAGTTTACTGAAAGTTTTAGACAGAAGAGAAGGAAAGATCCAATGGAATCCTTGCTACTTGTGTTGCAAAATCAGCTTCCCAGTCATCGCGCTTCTTGGCCGGTAAGGTTCTTTATGCATAGTAGTCGAGGAGGAAAGATGTTCTATTTTAATTGGGCCATAGATAAAGGGAGAGGTAGAAATATTTCGAAATGGTGAACGACAATCAAAACCAAGCAGGACTACAGAGAGATGCGAGCTTTAGTTCTTGGTTACTTTTTCACAAGTTTTTCTCTGTGAAGCAGAAGCTAAAAACGCATACAGCTTCTTCGAGATAGCCTGCTGATGAGTGAAAGAGGCTTCAAATTTACTTTAGGGTTTATGTTTCACATGTCAGCAATCCACTGAACGTGTCCTAATAACCTTATTACTTCGACATCTGTTCCAGGGGTTGGGTCAAGGAGGTCTTGAAACCCTTTTGGGTCAGCCGCATCTTCCATGAACATTAAAAGATAAGCTTCCCCGGACAAAATCAACTAATCTATCATCATCTGCATTGCCCCCTCTGATTTCTAAGACAAATGCATGATTATGACTTGCTATGAGTTTCTTGTACTCTAAATGCAAAGGAGAAAGAAATGCTGAAACTGGTTTTAGAACACTTTCATACCTGAATGTAGTAACATATTCTCTTGTTTTCATTCTGAATTAGAACAGTCATACTAGATTGCTACAATTCTGTTCATCAGTCTACAATTTTATTGAAAGCAATAAAACGAGCTCTAAATTATTGGAATACTTCAGCTCTCCAAATCAAAAACATCTTCGACATCTAAATCTCTAAACTATCAGTAATTATCTGAAGAAATTTACATTCATACAGAATTTCACAAAAAGATGGTAGTGGGAGTGTGAACTGTTATCTGTAAAGGAAGGACAGCATTTTGTAGCTTCGGTGCGTGCAAGCATATCCTGCAATAAGTTATAAAACACTTCCTATTCCTACTGGTAGTCCAGTAGTGCTTGAGGATACCATGATTTACCAGGCTAATTTTGTTCTCCAAGACATGCTTCTTGATCCATGATTTCACTTCGGCATACTTCATCAGCCCTAGCTCAATTTTATTTTCTCAAAGCAACAAAAATGGATGGAGTTTTTGAATCTCCTGTGTTCATATGCCGATGTCCAAAGCAGTTGTTGGAAGCTAGACATTAATTAAATTATTGAGAGTTGAGCATATATATATATATATATATATAATGAATTGTTTTTAATAAAACATTTATTGAAATGATTTTATTATAAATAATCAAACATATTGTCCTGCTTTAAAAAAAATACATGTAAAAATTAAAAAAAAAAACTATATAAGTGAGAGATTAAAATCAATACTGTTCTTAAGAAAATTAATATGTTAATTTATTTTTTGTGAAGACTTATTCATCTGAGCTGGTGATGAACATATGGGTATAATATTATATGAATAATAGAGAAAATGAATGCTCTAAATGTGAAAATGGCTGATCGCAGACGAAATTTCACACTTGAGCTGAGCTGGCGATGAACTGACGACGTGCATGTTTTCCTATCACTCGTCACGTTGGGAAATAAAAATAGAGTCAAGTAGATGGAAAAAAGTCAACTACTTAAGATGAATATAAAGGCACATGACATATTAACAGTGCTACAATTTATAAGAATTAAAATATAATAAAATAATATATGTGTTTTCGAAAAATCATTTATAATACCGTGTCCATGTGCACATATATTTATATAATGTCATTACCAATAGAAAAAACCTATTGCAATAAAAATTAAAATAAAAGACTAAGAGAAGTCTTTTAGAAAACAAAATTGTCTATTGACTATATATATATTATTTTAAAAGACTTTTGAAAGACTTCAATAATAAATTCTTCTAAGTTAATTAAATGATTTCAAGTTAGAATACATATTGTTTTAAAATGCAGTATAAACATTATTTATAAATTAAAATTTGAAAATTTGAAGTTTTTAATGAATCTAAGATTCCACTTCCTTCTTTCACTCATCCACTTGTCTTTCCTTTCCACTGCATTACCTCCCCCCCCCCCCCCCCCCCTTTATCCATTTCCCCTTTCATTTCCTCCATCCATTCCTTCCTCCTTTCTCATTCCATTTCCATTCCACCTTCCTTCATTCCTTCCTTCCATCCCTCCATCCATTCCTTTCCTTCCTTCCATCTCCTTCCTCATCCTTCATGTCCGTTCCTCCACTCCTCCTTTTCATTCCATGTCCACTCTTCATTCCATCCATCTTTATATAAGATGTCTTTTCCTCTCTCTCTCTCTCTTTCTCCTATATATATATATACTCTTCCTCTCTCTCTCTCTCTTTCTCTCTCTCTCTCTCTCTCTCTCTCTCTCTCTCTCTTTCTCTCTATATATATATATATATACTCTCCTGCTCTATATATATATATCTCCTCTCTCTCTCTCTTTCTCTCTTTCTCTCTCTCTCTTTCTCATATATATATATATATATATATATATATATATATATATATATATATATATATATATATATATATATATATATATATATATGTATATATATATATATATATATATATATATATATATATATATATATATATATATATATATATATATATATATATATATATATATATATATGTATATATATATATATATATGTATATATATATATATATATATATATATATATATATATATATATATATATATATATATATATATATTCTTAACGCTGAATTGATGAAATAAAATTTTGGGTTCTGACAATTTAAGGAGCCAGGGCCTCCACTGAATTAATATTCAATCTGAAATCTTTGTTACCCATTTCATAAAATGCTGAGCCATAAATAGGCATGTTCCAGAATACAAGTTAAATAACTACCCACTACTTAATTAACTCACCCATTAATTAACTACTCATTACAACTTTAATTAGATGCATACTTTAAATAAGAGTCCTTATATTTAGAGTATTTGCACCCCACCCCCTATAATAATTATTAATTACTTTCTGCCCCTTATAAAAGAACAAACCCTAAGAATTCTGTCACTTTCTTAAGGCATGTAACAGAGCTGCCCTCTTCAAAAGAACTCGTCCATGAGTTCATGGTAGAGCTGACGTAGCTTATCGACGTCGATCCATGTGGCATCGTCCACATCAGTTCCCTTCCACTTCACTAGTAAGTTAACCCCTGCTCTATTCCCTTTCTTCTTGAGTCATCAATAGTCTGATTGGATTGCTTTTATTTTGCGTTCAAATTGTTTTTCCACATATGCCTGAAAGTTTAGAAATACTTGTTCAACGTCAGATTTCAATTTAATAGGAAACAAACATAAAAAACTTGGAATAATCATCAAGGAAGCTGACATAATATTTAGCATCGGATGTGGATTCCGTTGCTGCGGGTCCCCACACATCGGTGAAAATTAAGTCTAGAGGTTTTGAAGAAATAAACTTAGACGATTTAAAAGGGAAATTATGGCTTCTTTCCATTTGACATTCAGGGAACACGTTGTGTGTTTTAGATTTCTCTATAGGAGAAGGAAGAATATAGAGGATTTTATTAACCACTGAATTGGAAGCATGATTGAGTCTACGATGTCAGTCATGAATGTGAATACTGGAAAAGGCGCGAGGAATTTTAGAGTGATTGGTGAACTGATAGAGTCCATCATGGAGATATCCTCGTTGATGGATCTTCCCCGAGTAATCCTTCACAAGAAAATAGAAAGAGTGAAACTCAAAATAAACATTATTGTCAACACAAAATTGATGTACAAAGAGTAAATTCTGCTGTATTTCTGGAACAAGAAGGACTTTGTTCAACAAAAAAATAGAATAAGGAGTTGTAATTTTGGAAGACCCAATTTTAGAGATTTGCAAACCTTGCCCATTACCGACTTGCACACTGTCAACACTAGTGTAATTCTACATATTCAAATCAACAATATTATTTGTGACATGATGTGTGGCTCCTATGTCCGCATGCCATGTTGTTTCCCAAGAATTGGAGCCATGTCGCATTGCTGCTAATGCTTGTTTTGTTGGCAGTGATGGTGATTCTTGGTAAGACAAATCAAAACAAAAATAACATTTCTTAGCATTGTGTCCAGTTTTACCACAAATTTAGCAGTTGATGGAGGACTGAGTATGGCAGGACTGATGATTGTTCCTGTGGGTGGAATTGAATCCCCCATGATTGGGGATTCCCCATGTCACGAAAGCCTCCGTGCCTTGAATACCTGTTCTGTCTTTATGCCATATTTGCAAATGGTTGCTGGATAGAGGGAGTGAGCTGGTGTTGAGAAATTCGAGCTTCAAATGTCAGCAAGAGAGAGTAAATCTCTTCAAGGGTGATACTGTCAATTCGTGCTGAAATTGAGCCACAAAACTGTCATATTCATGGTTGAGACTTGCAAGAATACAAGTTATGATATCATCATGGTTTAGAGGCTGTCCAGCAACGGCTAGCTCATCAGTAAGTCTTTTTATAGACTGGAAGTATTCGCTGGCTGACTTGCTACCTTTCATGGTAGTGGCAAGTTGGGTGCGAATTTGGAGGATGCGGGCATGAGATCGTGAGGAGAAAGTATAATCTAAGGCATTCCACATAGTCATGGATGTTGTATAATTTACAACTTGAGTAAGGATCGGTTCAGATAAAGAAGCCATAAGTATGCTTGGGATGAGATTGTCTTGACGAATCCAATGAGAGTAGGCTGGGTTTAATCTTTCAGAGGTAGCAGTAGTTTCAAAGTCACTGACAGAGATGATTTTAGGGGGTTTAGGGATGCTGCCATCAATGTATCCAAAAAGGTCTTGGCCTTTGAAATATGGCATCAATTGTGCTTTCTAGAGAAGAAAATTATCATGGTTTAGTTTTACCATGGCAACAGTTGGCATGAAGATGACAGAGGGGTGGGCTGCTGCTGTGGTAGTATTTGAGGAAGACATTAGGTTAGACGTTTGTCTTTTGAAGGCTTTAAAAAAAATTGAAGATACTAGATAACAGAGATGAGGAAACAGAGTATTATTTTTTTGCCTTAACAGATCCTTTACATGCTGCACTATATATACAGATTACATTTGATTTAGAACTGTAACGTAACTATACAAAATCAACTTTTCTTCAATTGGTGATCTGCTGAGTTAATTGCAGATTTGTTGCTGCATTACTTCTGCAATCAATTCTTTTCTTTTTATGTTATTGCCGTTATCTGCAGGTTTGTTGCATGCATTTCTCCATCTATAATTGCTTCCTTTCCATTTATATTGTTGCTGCCGTTACTGCATTGATCTTCATCCTTGATTACTGTTAACATGAGTTGTTTCTCTACACTGTAGATGTAAAAATGGCAGATCAACAACTCAAGTGTGAGCTGGCTATGAACTGACGACGTGCATGTTTTCCTATCACTCGTCACGTTGGGAAATAAAAATAGAGTCAAGTAGATGGAAAAAAGTCAACAACTTATACTAATACAGAGGCACATGGCATATTAACATTGCTACAATTTATAAGAATTAAAATATAATAAAATAATATATGTATTTTTTTAAAAATCATTTATAATACCGTGTCCATGTGCATATATATTTATATAATGCCATTACCAATAGAAAAAACCTAGTGCAATAATGATTTTTTAAAAAAAGACTAAGAGAAGTCTTTTAGAAAACAAAATTGCGTATTGACTCTTTTAAAAATTAAAAATTAAGAAACAACTCATATCAATTTATAAAAATTAAAATGGAATACATATGACTGTACGCCTGTGCTGGTATAAATTGTTCATTACCAGTCCTTCCAAGTATATTGGGCTCAACCATTTCGGTTGACGAGAGCAAGAGACTTCAAGAGAGAGAGAGAGAGAGAGAGAGAGGCAAAAATTTACAGGAAAGGTGCTCGCTGCCGACCGGGGACTATACACAGAGATACGGTCGTCTGATCCGCCCCCTGATCAGGTCAG
This sequence comes from Salix viminalis, assembly GCA_029228465.1. Lineage (NCBI taxonomy): Eukaryota > Viridiplantae > Streptophyta > Magnoliopsida > Malpighiales > Salicaceae > Salix > Salix viminalis. The sequence continues at coordinate 757,538 of CM055442.1, forward strand.
CACTAACTAGTTTAATTTGTTCTTTGAAATGTTTACTTACCATCTTTTGGATATGGCTTAAGCTCTGCAGACCTTAGGTGGTTCTATATAAGTTTATGCATTCTATCCATGAAGTTTACCTTTCCCTCCCATGCAGATCAGCTAGGTCTGGGGTGCACGTAGTTCCATTTTTATTTTTTAATATATATAGTGATATATTAGCCAATAATATTTGTGATCTTCAAAAATATTGAAAATCTGTGATCTTCAAAATCGAACTGTACATACGCACCTTCATTTCATTCTTGGTTTGTTTCAGCCAACCTGCAGACTTGAAAATGATAAGTTTTGCTGCAAGTGCTTTGAACATGGAAAACGGTACTGTTGAACATGCAAGAGCAACAAATATGGAAGAGGATAAGGCAAGTGCTCCAGACCTTGAGATGGGTAAAGAAATTCTGGAAAAGCTGGATAATGAGGTGAGTCTTTTAACATTGTATCAGAGTTTTATTGACATTGTAGTCATGATCTCGAATCTTACCATTCCTTTCTACTTGATAAAAAATAAAAAATAAAGTAATGTGAATCTGTACAAGTTTCAAGTCTAAAAAATCTTCACTTGAAAAAATATATTAAAAAATAATATAAATTATATTTGAGATATTAACTAAAAAAATTAAATTTCTATACGAAATGATTTTTTTGACATAGACATGCATTTACGTTGTTTCGGAGGGAGGAGTGAACTACAGTGTAGAAGAGAGAGTAAAATAGTGTTAAGGAACCATCTCACCTAAAAGCTTAAGCTTATAGGTGAGGCTCCAGAATATGATTTATATTATTCTCTAACACCCCCCCTCAAATGAAAGCCCTTTGGGCTTGAAACTTGCACAAGCCCACATTACCTTGTACTTGATTTTTTTTATCAAATAGAATGGGGGTGGTGAGATTCGAACTCGTGACCACTAGGTCAACAAGACTCTGATACCATGTTAAGGAACCATCTCACCTAAAAGCTTAAGCTTTTAGGTGAGATGGTTCCTTAACATGGTATCAGAGCAACGGGCAGAGCCCGCGTTGACCTTTTATCTAATAAATCCGTCCCTTCCAGAAGTCGGGGTTTGGTGCACGTATTAGCTTTAGAATTACTACGGTTATCCGAGTAGCAAATACCATCAAACAAACTATAACTGATTTAATGAGCCATTCGCAGTTTCACAGTCTGAATTAGTTCATACTTACATCTCACCTAAAAGTTTAAGCTTATAGGTGAGGCTCCAGAATATGATTTATATTATTCTTTAACAAATAGAATCAGGTGGAAGTTGTAAGAGATTGAATTAGAGTGATAAAAGTTGAGTTATAAGTTCGATAATAGGGTTATTAATAGATTGTAAGGGGGGAGAGAGAGAGAAACTAAAATTTCATTTCATATATATTTTAATTAAGATAATTGAAATTGAAAATTCTTACAGTTCTGAAAATGTTGTGATTGTTAAGGAACCATATCACCTAAAAGCTTAAGCTATTAGATGAGGCCCCAAAATATGATTTATATTATTCTCTAACACCCCCCCTCAAGTGAAAGCCCTTTGGGCTTGAAACTTGCATAGACCCACATTATCTTGTGCTTGATTTTTATCAAATAGAATGGGGGTGGTGAGATTCAAACTCGTGACCGCTGGGTCAACAAGGTTCTGATACCATGTTAAGGAACCATATCACCTAAAAGCTTAAGCTATTAGGTGACGCCCCAGAATATGATTTATATTATTCTCTAATAGTGATATACAAAATCTAACAGTATTTACATACCTTCCATTCATTCTTGGTTTTTTTCAGCCTACCAGCTGCAGTGTAGAAAAGGATAAATTTTCTTCAAGAGCTTCAAACAAGGAAAACGATATTAAACAGGCAAGAGCATCAAATATGGAAGAGGATAAGGCAAGTGCTTCAGAGATTGAGATGGCTAAAGATATTCTGAAAACGCTGGATACTGAAGTGAGATTGATTTCCTTTCAACAAAACGGTTCCGAATCCCATAGATCTCAGTGCTGTATCTACAGGGTACCCAAACCGCTTCGAAACATAAATTGGAAAGCCTACGCTCCACTATTGATTTCAATAGGTCCTCTTAACCGCAAAAATGAAAGACTAGAGGCCATGGAAAAGGAGAAACGGAAATATTTCAAAAAGCTTACTGAACGGGATGGGATGGATGAGAAGAAAATGTGTGATATTGTGATCAGCATTAAGAATCAAGAAGAGCGTCTCCGAAACTGTTACTCAGAGAAATCCATATTAATGGAGAGCAGTGATGATTTCGTAAAGATGATCCTGCTGGATGCTGTCTTCATCATACATTTTTTTTTGGAGTCAAAGGATGATACTGATGGCCCTAAGAATTTTGAGCCCAGGATGACATTTGACATACGAGAAGACTTGTTGCTCCTTGAAAACCAGCTGCCTCTCTTCTTTCTTCAGGAAATATATGATCGGGTCTATCCCCGTAGCCAAGATGCTAAAGCCATTCCTTTTCTTGATCTTGCTAAGTGTCATTTTGGAAAGTACTCGTTTTTAAAAAGGGTAGAAACCAGCCCGGGTGTAGAGGGAAGCAGGCATTTCACTGATTTACTAAGAAATTTGATGCTGAATAGTGTCATTAAGCGAAGTTATAGCTTAAACCCTATCATGGTTAAATATAGTGCCGTCATGCTACGCAAGGCAGGAGTGAAGTTTCAGGCCACCGAAGACAAATGTTTGGTCAACATAACATTTGACCAAGGAGTGTTGAAAATACCACGTTTGGAAATTGATCACTGCTTCGAACGTCTTGTGCGAAATATCATGGCCATGGAGCAGTGTTTGTACGAGCGTGAAGCTTACATATGCAGCTACATCAAGTTCATGGACCATCTTATCGACAGCGCAGAAGACGTGGGTTTGCTAGTCCGGAAGGGAATCATTGTCCACTGGCTAGGTAACGATGCCGCAGTTTCAAATATGATCAACCATTTTTGCGACAATATTGGTGACGATTACACTTATTTTCATGATATCTCTCAAGAGATAAATGCCCACTATGAGAACCGCCTTAACCGTATGAAAGCAAGCTTGGTACTTATATATTTCCCCAATATTTGGAGAGGTACGGCAACTGTTGCGGCTGCTATCCTGCTCATCCTCACTTTGATACAGACTATAAAATCATTCTTTTAAGCTTTTATCTTGGTTTTATTGCTTCTACGTCACGATTGATTGGATTGCTTTTGCTAATTTCCTTGGAAAATTGTTGTACAATTCTGGGTTTATGTAGTTCTGAAATAATAATGTTGCAGCAAATTCCTGTTGTATTGTCCTAAAATTGAGTCTGTACTTGTGTACTATGTGATGTCCTCAATCATAATAATAAAAGAAAAAAAATAATTCAAGTAATTTATTATTTGATGTTGTATTTATTAAGAATTAAATTTTGCAATTTCTCTATATATAATGTTTCAAATCCAATATCTCAGATTAATTATCTGGAAAAATTATGTGGCTTTATATTGTCTTTATCTTTTTATTTTATTTCTTTAAAATTGTGTTACTTAACATTAGCATCAAATAAAAAAAAATCTTTTTTATTTTTATTTTGTTTCTGGCCCTTATTCTTTTAATTTTTAGTTTAATTTTGATTCTTTTAATTTTTTTGGTTCTTCCAGGATAGTTCCTTTTTTTTTCATTTGTATTTATGTATTTATACTCTTAGTTTTGGTTTTTATTTTTTATTATTATTTATCTTTGCATTAAATGCTGCATGCGTCAAAAGACACAGTAAGTTAGCTTTGGCGGTGCAGAAGGAGATCAAAACTCTCTCTTATGCATGCATAGTGAATGTTCTGCTGTCAGTGATTTGTTATCCTTGTGTTCTATGGAGTTTTAAATAATGTTTAGAAAGGTGCTTTAGTTTTTTATATTATTTTAATGTATTAATATATCATTATCCTTGTCGCACCCCACTGTGAGAGTGCGACTACCCTCCCTGGAGCGGGGATTCATGTCGTGTTTTTTTTTTGTGTGTGAAAATGAGGGTCGCCACCTGGTATTATGATTATTAAGTCTTTTAGATATTCTAAGGCAAGGGAAAGATTGCGTAAAGGGAAGGTTTTAGCACCCCTAATACGCCTTACCTATGATAAGTTGCTTGGTGTTTTAGTTTGCTTTATGACTGCTATGATGTTGGTGTTATCTAATCAATTTTCCTAGGATAGGTTCACAAGGAAAACAAACAATTTTTTTGATGATAAATGTCATAATCCAATTTTGGGTTATTCCCCAAATCTACCCAAAAATAGCAAAAATAAAATAAAAGGGGCTGGTGTCGGCAGAAAAATCAAGGTGAAAATTTTAGATGTTTTTGAGAGCTCGATCGTACCTCTTTTGTGCCAATAAATGAAGATTGAAGGCTAAAGTAATTTATTAATGGATAAATCCGTGTAAAAATTAAGTCGAAAGATATAATTATATTTTTATGGGCCAATTTGATTTAATTGTTGGCCAATTTAAAAGTGTAATTATGTTTGAGAATTAATTTAGGGCAAAGAATTTAATTAAGTGCAAGGACTTAATTATACTTTAAATTGTCAAATTAATTTTATTAAGGGCTTAATCAATGAAAAATCAAGTTCTTTAGCTTAATTCGAGTTCAATTGAGAAGATTGGAGTTTTTAGAAATAAAATTGATTTTTTCTAAGCCAATTGTGCGAAGTTAGGGTCAATTTGAAGAAATTGAAAGTTTAATGGTCAATTGAGGGTTAAATCGCATAAATCTGAAACCGGAGACAAAAAAACAAAAAGGCATGCAAAGCTAAGGTTGTTGTTGAAATTTTGACAGGTATACAATTGCACAAAATTAAAAGTTTAAAGCTAATGAGGGGTGCAATTAGAACAATTACAAATTGAGGGACCAAATCAGATTTTCACTTATCCCAAATCACTTGAAACCTGCAGACAAGACTTCACTGTTCAGGTGACTGAACAGTGCAGGCACACCACTGCAAGTTCAAGTGAAGAGGCAACCCAACGCTACACATAATGGGCAGCCGAAGGGTTGCCTTCTTTTGCCTATAAATTGCATGAAGATTTACGAGAGCAGGGGAATTTAGACAGGAAAGGGATAGAATTAGAGCGAGAATACAACATAGGAGCACATGAAATAATACAGCATAGAAGGGAGAACAGAAACACGCAGAGCATAGATACAGATGCAGTTACAACGAGAAGAAGGAGAAATTGCAGATATTGCAACTGAAAAAAACTACAAACAACCGTTACTATCAGTTTTTTTTCTTCCTCATCACCGGTAACCATGCCCTCTCATAAGAAGCCTCCTCCAGCTGCTTAACCATACAATCAACCTCCCTCTGCAACGTCGTCTCGCTCTCTTTCTCAAAAATCAATTGCAATCGTCTCTCTCCCCTCCAGCAGCAGCTCTTGGCGAGCACATCGATTGTCCCCTTTACATCGTCAGTCTCTCTTCAACGCTAGCAGCTCCATCGGCAGTTCCAACCCTCCTTCCCCAACTCCGACAATGATAACAACAGCAACCCCTGCACAGAACCGCTCCACTTTCGGCAGCTCCTCCGGCCACCATAGGCCACCATTTCCAACGTCACCTCATCCCCCTTTACACGATGGCATTAGTAGGTCAGTCTCTTGTCACCGTCGACCGACCATCTTAATACTGTTCATGGTTAACATGAATAGTAACAACCCGATTTCCCATTTTTTCTATTTGTTTTAATTCTTGGGCTGGACTGCTCTTGGCCCAACAAACTAGGCTGGGCCTAGTCTAGTCCAAGTCTAGAAGGGTTGGGCCTTTTGGCCCAATTTGGCTGGGACGACCCATTTACTTTGGACAGGCCCAATCCGAATTTTCCTTTATTTTTTTTTAAATATAAAAATCTCATAAAAAATAAAATTTTCAAAAAAAAAGAAATTGAAAGAAAAACAAGTTGTGTTTGTTTTTGTCCATAAGGTCGAAGCATAACAGAAAAATTACTTTAGATTTAAAAAATAAGTTTATTAAATCATGGGAATTTGCCCTATATTGAAATAAATCGTGAAATTTGTTCATTAGGATTAATGGTTAAATTCAGATAATAAGTGTTGGACCTACAAGTAGGCTAACATTTAAATATCTGGAAATGATTAAAAAATTCCCAGAGTTATTATAAGCAGTGACTGATTTTTTGAATCAGAACATTTTTTACAATGCATAAATTGCAGAAAACTCACCAACTCATCTAGGATAGATGATTAGTGATTTGTTATTCTTCTGTTCTTTTTTCACCTGTTTTGTTTACGTGTGGGTTAAGAACACTAAAATTAGATTAATATGAGACAAAACTTTTAGCTCAATTTTTTTATTGGTGCTGCTTGTATCAATATTGTATTATACAAAATTGATTTTTTTAATTAGTTGCAGTGTTTGTGGAGTTTTAAATAATGTTTAGAATTATTGTTTTAGTTTTTTTATATTATTTTAATGTATTCATATCAAACAAATATCAAAATATATCATTAGCCTTGTCGCACCCCTCCTTAAGGGCGCGACGACCCTCCCTGTGAGCGGGGATTCATGTTGTGTTTTTTTTTTTTTTATGAAAAAAAAGAGTCGCCACCTGGTATTATGGTTACTAGGAAACCTAATTGGTTTTTTAGAGATTCTAAGGCAAGGGACTGGTTGCATAAAGGGAAGGTTTAGCACCCCTAATATGCCCTACCTAAAGTAAGTTGCTTGATATTTTAGTTTGCTTTATGACTGCTATGATGTTGGTGTTATCTAATCAATTTTCCTAGGATAAGTTCGCAAGGAAAACGAACAAATTTTTTGATGATAAGCTTACAAGATATGCATTAATAGAGAGCTAGAATAGAAATCTAAGGAGATTCAATGGGCTTGAAAGCTCATTTTTCCCTTAAGTATTTCAAGTGTTCGCAACTCGTGAATCACCAGGAAAAGGAATTTTTTTTTAGAAATTTAAGGAAATTCAGAGCACCTTAAGCTTATTTTTGTCTAAATATTTTGTACTTTTATGGCTCGTAAACCATGGAGTCAAAAATTGAAATGTCCGAAATTATAATTAGGGCTTCTTTCAAAGATGTGTTGATTAAATAATAATGGCTTATTATTCCTGGAAAAATATTTTGGATATTTACCACTTTAGGGTTTCTTTATCCAAATATTAACAATGAATAATAGCGAATTATCCCCACTAATATTTTGAATATTAACCCCTTTAGGATTTTCTTACCCAAATCTTAACAGTAAATAATATTAATCCCCAAAAAAATAAGATTTTAGTATTTTTTAGAATATTAGCCAATACCCTTTAGAACACTTCCATACCTGAATGTAGTAACATATTCTCTTGTTTTCATTCTGAATTAGAACAGTCATACTAGATTGCTACAATTCTGTTCATGTTGATGTCTACAATTTTATTGAAAGCAATAAAACGAGCTCTAAATTATTGGAATACTTCAGTTCTCCAAATCAAAAACATCTTCGACGTCTAAAGATCTAAATTATGGTTTTCCAAATCAACGCAACTCTTCCAGTACAATCCTCAGCAATTATCTGAAGAAATTCACATTCATACAGAATTTCACAAAAAGATGGTAGGGGGAGTGCACTGTTATCTGTAAAGGAAGGCCAACATTTTGTAGCTTCGGTGCGTGCAAGCATATCCTGCAATAAGGTATAAAACACTTCCTATTCCTACTGGTAGTCCAGTAGTGCTTGAGGATAGGATACCATGATTTACCAGGGCTAATTTTGTTCTCCAAGACATGCTTCTTGATCCATGATTTCACTTCGGCATACTTCATCAGCCCTAGCTCAATTTTATTTTCTCAAAGCAACAAAAATAGATGGAGTTTTTGAATCTCCTATGTTCATATGCCGATGTCCAAAGCAGTTGTTCGAAACAAAGATCAAGGAGGTGGATCGAAATTGATAATTTAACAAGTCGCTGCTGATTTGATTCTAGTACAATGATTTATCGTGTTTTTATCAGTGTTTGAAGTTTTAGATTTGATGCAAAGCTAATTTATCAGTGCCACAATTTCTGTAAGTGAAAAAACAATATTTTTTTACCATTGTGAGAGTATAGAAGATAAATTCTAGAATATTGTATTTGTAGTCTCGAGTATGAAAAATAATATGAGATATGTGTATATATAGAAAGGTGCACACAACAATTCGGTATAAAACACTTCCTATTCCTACTGGTAGTACAGTAGTGCTTGAGGATATCATGATTTACTAGGGCTAATTTTGTTCTCCAAGACATGCATCTTGATCCATGATTTCACTCCGGCATACTTCTTCAGCCCTGGCTCAATTTTATTTTCCGATGAATGAGGATATAGATTATATTCATGATAAAATTTTATTTATTTTTAATATTCATCTAATGTTTAATTCATAAATTTAGAGTAAAAATGAACAACTTGAGATGATAATACTTTACAAATAAAATATTTTATAAATAAAATTATTATAATTATGAAGATTTTATTGTATCAAAGCATTGTTCCCAATATTACTGTCGATATTCCATTAAAATTAGACATTAATTAAAATTACTGAGAGTTGAACAATGTATATGTGTGTGTGAAAAAAAGTTTACTAAAACATTTATTGAAATGATTTTATTATAAATAATCAAACATACTCTCACTTTAAAAAAACTACATGTAGTTTAAAAAAAAAAAATAATATGTTAATTTCTTATTTGTTAAGAGTACTTATTCATCTGAGCTGGTGATGAACATATTAACATTGGTACAAGTTATAAGAATTAAAATATAATAAAATAATATACATATTTTTTTAAAATGACTATATATATATATATATATATATATGTCAACATAAATGCATATCACATGACGATAAGAATATGAGGTGAAAATGACATATCACCAAAGACTAGGATCTATATATGGTGCTTGAGCGATAGAGACTGTTTCATGGGTTGACCGACCTTTCGTTGTAGGAGAAACACTTCATAATTCCACCTAATCTGCAAACTTGTCAAAACCAAAAGTAAAAAGGATTCGCAAGCTGCCCGCATTTGGAGAAATGGAATGAAACTTCACATGCAATGGGTTGAATTTAGTGAACTATGTCTTTTACAATTTTTCTTTACTGTATTCAAAATCAATTATGTAAATAAATATTTTTTGTTAATGTACCATATCATTTAAAAGCTTAAGTTGATAGGTGCGACTCTATAATATGATTTATATTATTCTCTAACAGACTCCCTCAAGTGAAAAAAAATTTAGGCTTTCTTTCACAGACCTGCATTACCTTGTGTTTATTTTTTATCAAATAGAATGAAGGTGGTGAGATTTAAACTCGTGATCGCTATATCATCAAAACTCTGATACCATGTTAATGAATTATCTCACATAAAAGCTTAAACTGATAAATACATTTACAAAATATAATTTATATTATTCTTTAATATTTTCAACACCATTTCAAAAAACAACATAATCCTCCTTCGTGTGTGTGTGTGTGTGTGTATAACGTATGGTTTTAGCATTAATATTTTAATCATTTTATTATATATATATATATATATATATAAAACGTATGGTTTTAGCATTAATATTTTAATCATTTTATTATATATATATATATATATATATATATATATATATGGTTTTAGCATTAATATTTTAATCATTTTATTATTGGATCCATTGTCCAAACCTAGAAATTATTGAAACGATCCTATATTAGTAGGGTCGAAAAATCATCGCCACCAATTTTAGAAAAGGGACATGCAAATAAACAAATCAAGTACAGCAGCAGCTGCAACGATTAATTTTAGGGATTGGCAGAAATGTTTTTGAAAAATAATTTTAAAAATATATTTTTATTTTTTAATGTTTTAGTATGCTTACTTAATAATAATTTTTTTTTGAAAAATATTTTAATATATCTATATAAAAAAAAGACTAAGAGAAGTCTTTTGTTGACTATAAAAAAAAGACTAAGAGCAGTCTTTTAGAAAAAAAATTGTGTATTGACTCTTTTAATAATTAAAAATTAAAAAACAACTCAAATCAATTTCTAAAAATTAAAATGGAATACATATGGCTGTAAGCCTGTGCTGGTATAAATTGTCCATTACCGGTCCTTGCAAGTATATTGGGCTCAATCATTTCGGTTGACGAGAGAGAGAGAGAGAGATAGAGAGGAAATGGGCTCGCTGCCGAGGACTATACACATGAGATACGGTCGACTGATCCGCCCCCTGATCAGGTCAGCACTAACTAGTTTAATTTGTTCTTTGAAATGTTTACTTACCATGTTTTGGATTTGGCTTAAGCTCTGCAAACCGTAGGTGGTTCTATATAAGTTTATGCACTCCATCCATGACGTTTACCTTTCCCTCCCATGTAGAGCTAGGTCTGGGGTGAACGTAGTTCCAATTTTATTTTTTAATATATATGGTGATATATTAGCCAATAATATTTGTGATCTTCAAAAATATTGGAAAACAGAAGCAGGTAGAAGTTGTAAGAGATTAAAGTGATAAAAGTTGAGTTATATGTTTGATAAAAGGGTTATTGATAGATTGTATATACGTATCTTCAAAATCGAACTGTATATACGTATCTTCCATTCATTCTTGGTTTGTTGCAGCCAACCTGCAGACTGGAAAAGGATAAGTTCTGCTGCAAGTGCTTCGAACATGGAAAACGGTACCGTTGAACATGCAAGAGCATCAAATATGGAAGAGGATAAGGCAACTTCTCCAAATAAGGGAAAATTTATTGATGTGGGAAAGGCTTCAGACATTGAGATGGCTACAATTTTTTTGCATAAGCTGGATAATGAGGTGAGATTGATGCCTTTTCAACAGAACAGTTCCGAATCCCGTAGATCTGAGTGCTGTATCTACAGGGTGCCAAAACCTCTACGACACGTATATTGGAAAGCCTACGCTCCACTACTGATTTCAATCGGTCCTCTTCACCGCGAAAATAAAAGACTAGAGGCCATGGAAAAGGAGAAGCTGAAATATTTCAAAAAGCTTACTGAACGGGATGGGATGGATGAGAAGAAAATGTGTGATATTGTGATCAGCATAAAGAATCAAGAAGAGCGTCTCCGACACTGTTACTCAGAGAAATCCATATTGATGGATCAGAGTAGTGATGATTTCGCAAAGATGATCCTGCTGGATGCTGTCTTCATCATTCAACTTTTTTTGGAGTCAAATGATGACAAAGGTCCTAAAAATTTTGAGCCCAGGATGACATTTGACATACGAGAAGACTTGATGCTGCTTGAAAACCAGCTGCCTCTCTTCATTATTCAGGAAATATATGACCGGGTCAATCCCCGTAGCCAAGATGCTCAAGCCATTCCTTTTCTTGATCTTGCTACGTGTCATTTTGGAAAGTACTCGTTTTTAAAAAGGGTAGAAACCAGCCCGTGTGTAGAGGGAAGCAGGCATTTCACTGATTTACTAAGAAATTTGATGTTGAGTGGAGCCATTGAGCGAAGTAAATACATCTTAAACCCTACCATGCTTAAATATAGTGCCGTCATGCTACGCAACGCAGGAGTGAAGTTTCAGCCCACCCGAGACAAATGTTTGGTCAACATAACATTTGACAAAGGAGTGTTGAAAATACCACAGTTGGAAGTTGATCACAATTTCGATCGTCTTGTACGAAATATCATCGCCATGGAGCAGTGTTTGTACGAGCGTGAAGCTTACATATGCAGCTACATCAAGTTCATGGACCATCTTATTGACAGTGCAGGAGACGTGGGTTTGCTGGTCCGAAAGGGAATCATTGTCCACAGGCTAGGTGACGATGCCGCGGTCTCAAATATGATTAACAATTTTTGCGAAAATATTGGTGACAATTACACTTGTTTTGGTGATATCTCCCAAGAGTTAAATGCCCACTATGAGAACCGCTGGAACCATAGAAAGGCAACCTTGAAACTTGTATATTTCCCCAATATTTGGAGAGGAACGGCAACTGTTGCCGCAGCTATCCTGCTGATCCTCACTCTCACTTTCATACAGACTATATGTTCTGTCAAATCGCTTTTATAATTTTATCTTGCTTAGTTTTATTACTCCTGCGTAATAATGGATTGGATTGGATTATTGTTGTCGATTTCCTCGGAAAATTGTTGTTAAATTCTAGGTTTATGTAGTTCTGAACTAATAATGTTGTCGCAAATTCTTGTTGGATTGTCCTAAAATTGAGTCTGTACTTGTGCACTGTGTGATGTACTGTTAAAGAAAATTAAGTAACAGTTCTTGGGTAGCTGTTGTTTAAATATCAATTTGCATGTAAGATGTGGTCTGCAATTCGAGCTTTACTAACGTGATTTGATTCCATTATAACGGAAGTTTCCTTGTTATCGTAAATTAAAGTGAGTTTATTGCCATTAATTGGGAATATTCCTTCATTATCCAATGTCTCTTCACTAACATTGGATGATTTTGTGGGAGTTTTCATCCTTATGTTCTAGCCCTTAAAGAAGATATCAGCGGCTTATGATGAATTATCTCATGTTTTTCAAAAAAGTTAAAATTTTTTATTTTTTATTTTAAGTTAACAATTTTGATGTTTTTAGATCATTTTCATATGCTGATGTTAAAAATATTTTTTTTAAATATCATTTTAATATATTCATGAACAAAAAATATTTTTGAAAACAACTTTAATCACACTTTAAATAAAGCACTTAGCTAGTAGATGAGTGGAGTGACTTTATATTTTCTTTTAATTTTAACACTTGTGTAAATGAAACTAATATAAAAGTTGTGAAGATTGATGTAATTTTTTTAAATAGAAAGTTGTGAAAATGAAACTATTTTCTCAATTCGATTTTATATCTCATTAAGTGCTATAAGTTTAATTTTCTTTTCGTTGTTGATTTATATGCATAAAATAATAGGTAGAAATTAAATCATTAATCTTAGAAAATATTTTTCTAACAACTATGTGAGTCTCACTTCTTAAAAGCTAAAATGAAGATTTATGGATAACCCAAATAAAAAACTTTGAGAAATTTTTATCTTCTCATGCTTGGTGGGATGATGTGGCTGACATATGTGGTATCGTTGAGTTTCCTTTTATAGAAGATTACTAGTTAATTTTCCGCATTACGTTGCGGGTCGAGCAAACAATTTTTATAACTGTCGAGATTAAAATATAATATTTATACATGTCGCGACGACGATTTTTCTACGCGCTTCGCGCCCCGCCATCCCCCCTGTGATTACGGGGAGACAACGACGCGCGGTGAAAATGGGGTGATATAGTCATAAAATTTACGACTATAATTATTAGGAGTCGCCACCTAGTATTACGGTCACTAGGAAACCTATTGGTCTGCTAGAGTCTTGGGTAAGGGGACTTGTTGTGCAAGGGGAAGACGCATCACCCCCAGTGCACCCTACCTAAGGTAAGTTGCATTGTTGTTTGATTGTTTTTTTCTAAGTTCAAATTTTTACACTGCATTTTTAAAAATACAAGATTTTTATCTACGGGTGTACTTTACAATGTAATTTTACACCGTAGTAAAAATCTTTTTTTCTTTTATCTACGGGTGTACTTTACAATGTAAATTTACACCGTAGTAAAAATTATTATTTTTTTTCCGCGGGTGTACTTTACAATGTAAATTTACACCCTAATAGATGAAACAAAAATATTTATAATTATTTTTGACATTTTGGCCAAATTCCAACGGATAATCATAAACCGGTTACGATATCCAATTTTTGTTTCAAAATATGAGAAAGATGCAACATAATTTTTACGAAAAATATGTATGGAAATATCATGGAATTTGGCCGTATGCACAAAAACAAATACATTTTTTTTTGTATTTTTGAGTTATTGTTTGTAATAATAATAGTAGTAAAAAAAACAAAAATACTTTTTTTTTGTCAATTTGTATTTTTTGAATTTTTTTTAATTTTTTTTTCTAGGCTGCTCTGTCAGCCACAGTGGGCTGACAACCCAGCCTTAGTGGACTGGGCTTCCAGCCCTCACGGGCTGGAAGCCCAAAAGGGGCGGCTGGGCTTCCACCATCATGGGCTGGAAGCCCAAAGGTTTTGGGCTGCGGTGGGCTGGACCGGCCCAGCCCACCCAACACACACACAGAATACATATATATAAATATATTCACGCTGAAATCATGCAGCGTGCACAATAAACAGTGGTCGACCGACCACGCAAGAGGTTCACCTGCCACTGCCACCGGGTAGAGGACGTCGAGGTGGTTCTCCCTGTCTTGGTGGCGTCGAAAATGGTGGCCCGTGGTGGCCGGTAGGTGCGTCGGAAGGGGCTGACCTATGCTGCTGTTCGCTTGCAGTTACTGTTGCTACTCGTCACCGGCGATGGAGAAGGAGGCTGAGCTGGAGTTGCTGGTGGAGCCGGCTTGGGGAGAGAACTGGAGCTGCAACCTTTTTTAGAGAGAGAAAGGGCCGTCAACGGTGGCTGATGAAGGGAGAGAGAAGGAGCTGCAAACGGCGATGGAAGAGAGAGAGAGGGCTGGTGGGAAAATGGACGAGAGAGAGAGATGGCTCTCGGAGACGAGGAAGATGAAGAGATTTTACGTTATGTCGTCTCCCTCTCTTTGCGTAATGTTTCTCTCGTTTTCTACGTAAATCCTCCCTTCTGTTCGTAAAATTTTTGTTCCCTCTGCTCTCTGTGTTTTTCCTCTCTTTTCTCCTCTGTGTAATTTCGTTCTCTTTTTCTGTTTTTTTTTTATTTCCTTATTTTCTTTCCCCCTGTGCATGCTGTGAACGGTTGCATTTATAGGAAAAAATGCAACCGTTCGTCATGCACATTGCATGAGATTGTTGCCCTCTGCATTTTGCAGAGGGCTGGGGAGTGTGTTGTGGTTGTTTCTGCATTTTTGCAGACAACAGAGAGGTTCAGTGCCGTGCAAGCAGCCGTTGCAGGGCTGTTCCTGCACTGTTCTGGTGCCGGAACAGTGCAGGGACATGCACAATTTGTGTGATAAAAATACAATTTAGTCCCTCAATGTTTAATTGGTTCGATCACACCCTCGATTAATTTTAAACTTTTAATTTTACGCAATTGTATTCCCGTCAAAATTTCAACAGCAACCTTAAATATGCGTGCCTTTTTTATTTTGGTCTTTGGTTTCCGATTTCCGCGATTTAACCCTCAATTGACCATTAGATTCTCAATTCGTTCAATTCGGTCCCTGATTTCACATAATTAACTTAAAAATTCAAATCGGTCTCCGAAAATTCCATTCTCATCAATTGAGCCCGAATTAAATTCAAGAAATTGATTTCTCATTGACTAAGCCCTTAATAAAATTAATTTGACCAATTTAAAGTATAATTAAGTCCTTGCACTTAATTAAATCCTTCAATTGGACCTTAAATTAATTCCTGATCATAATTAAACTTTAAATTTGTCGACGATTAAATTGAATCAACCCATAAAAAATATAATTATGTCATTTAACTTAGTTTTTACACAGATTCATCCAACGATAAATTATTTTTGCCTTAAATCTGTATTTTTCTCTATTTTTGGAACCAAAGAGATACGATTGGACTCGCGAAAACAACCAAAATTTCCACATTGATTTTTCTACCCACGCCGACCCCTTTTTTTTTATTTTTGTTATTTTTATTTTATTTTGGGGAGTAACCCAAAAATTGGGTTACGACAGTTGCCCCCCTCTTTACAATGCTTACGACTAAAGTCTTGTAAAAGAATTGAAATAGTAAGCGTTGTAAAGAAAAAGAAAAGTGGATTTACTAAACCAAGAAATGGTCGATACATCCAGCAATGAGAATGGTGAAGATGATGGAATGGAAGATAGGGCTAGAAAGCAGGCTATCTAGGATCTATGGTTGAGAGTTAGAAAACTCACTCAAAAGAAGAAGAAAAATAGTGGTGGAAAAACACTGTCTTAATTGATAGTCAAAGGTTGGAAAACACACTCGACAAGGAGGATTGGGATGGAAAACGCACTATCTTGATTGGTGGTTGGAAAACACACTTGACAAGGAGGATTGAGATGGAAAACGCACTATCTTGATTGGTGGTTGGAAAACACAGTCTACAAGGAGGATAGGGATGAAAAACGCACTATCTTAATTGGTGGTTGGAAAACGCAATCAAACGAGAGGAAAGGAATGGCTAAGAAGCGCACGATCCTAATGGATGGTTGAGGGTTGGAAAACTCACTCAAATGAGAGGAGAGGAATGGCTAAGAAGCGCACGATCCTAATTGGTGGTTGAGGGTTGGAAAATTCACTCCAATGAAAGGAAAGGAAGAGGATTGAAAAACACTTTATCTGTTCTGATGAAAGGCTCGCAAGCGCTCTTAGGGAAATGAAAGTGGTGAGGGCTCGAAGGCGCACACAAAAATGATGAGTGGAGGTTTGTGAATTACAATTCCTCCAAAACATTTCTTGGATCCCTAGGGAGATGCAATGCATAATGACACCCAAAATCAAGAAATAAAGTTGAAAAGCATGCTCAAGGAAATGAGAGAGGTGAAAGCTTGAAAGCGTGCACACAAAATGATGAATGAAGGTTCGTAAATTACGATCCCTCCGAAACATTTTTTAGATTCACAATGGGATGTGTCACACGTCGCCGCGCGGCGTCCCGGGAGGGATCCTGGCTCTCGCAATGGAGTTGAGAAGGAGTCGCCACCTGGCTGTTGAGGGTCGCTAGGAACACCCGATTTGGTACTTGTCTGGTCAAAGATTCAAAGGTAGGAGACTGGTTGCGTAAAGGGAAGGTATTAGCACCCCTAGTACGCCTTACCTGAGGTAAGCTGCATTGTCAATTTCGATGTGATTTTGAATGCTTCAATAAGTCCTACTTATTCACACAAAAAATGTTTCAATTGAAAAAAATCGATCATCGCTTAGATTAATCCTGTGAATTTTATTGATTATTATCATTCCCGCCGAATATTTGGATATTAACCTTAAAGAATTTATCTATCCAAACATCGAAAAGTGAATAATAGCATACTATTCCCACCGAATATTTTGGATAAGATTTATTTATCCAAACACCGAACAGTGAATAATAGCATACCATTCCCCCAAATGTTTTGGATACTAACCCCTTAAGATTTATTTATCCGAATACCGACAGTAAATAATAAATTCCCAAAAAGTAAGATTTTTATATTTTTGAAATATTGGTGATATGCAAAGAAAACACATTTTTTATTTCATTTTATATTCCTTTTTTTTTCTTAACAAAACAACATAACATTGAATAAATAAAACACAACACAAACACACACACACACACAATCTCTTTTTCATTCTTTTTTCATCACATTTTAAAAATAAAATACAACTCACACACACATTGTCTTTTTCATTTTCTTTTCATTACATTTCTCAAATAACAATAATCAACATCCAATAAACACATAAACAAAATTACAAAACAAACAAACTCGGGAACAGTGCCCTAAGCAGGAACAGTGGCAGAGGCAGTGCAGTGGTCTTGGTGGCGCGTCTTCCCACGCGCCGCCGTTACTGGCGGCGCGTGGAACCACGCGCCACCGGAGAACAGTGATGGCAGAGGGGGTCAGCAGATCTGCTCCTTCTCTTCTTCCTCACGCCGGCGGTGACTTCAACGCGACCTGCAAGGCAAAGACAACAACACGAACAAACACAGACAGCTGGGTTCTTCTCTAAATTTCAAATCTGTTCTTCCCCGATCTGTTCTCTTCTTTCTTCAGATGACTGCCAGGGAGGGAGATGGAGAGAGCCACCGTGGGTGGCAGCTGGGGCCGAGTACATCCTCCCTTATTCTCTCTCTCACCGGTGGTGGCCTTCAATGGCTACCTGCAAAACAAAACCAAAACACCAACGCAAATCAGTCGGCTCTCCTCCTCTTCTATCTTCCTCTTCTTCTTCTCGCCGGCAAGGATGTTCCATAGTGACCTGTGAACAAAACAAAAGCCACACGAACACAAACACAAGGAAAATCAGTTAGTTCGGTCCTTCCAATCTTGGCTCTTTCTCGGCGATCTGTTCTTCTCCTTCTCAGATCTGCTCTCCGATTTGTCTTCTCTCGGCTTCGAATGGCAGGTGGACCGCTTTGCCCAAGGTGAGGGCTGCTGTGGAAGGGGCTGTCGAAGAGGAGAGGGAAAAAGAGAAAATGGGGAAATGTTGGGGGAAGAAGGGAGAGTGAAGCTGGGACCGTGGTTGATGGGAGGCAGAGGAGAGGGATGGCTGTGGTTGGGAGACCCAGCAGGGGGCTGCTGTGGTGGGGCTGACAAGGAGCAGTGGCTGGTGGCTGGAGGCTCGTCGACCATGGGAGAAGGAAGAAAGAGACGGGGAAGCAAAAAGAAGAAACGGGGAGGGGCTGCAGCTGCCAAGATGATGGTGGCGGCTGCAGGCCCAAATTTTTTTGGGAGAAATTAGGGTATTTTTAGGGTTTTAGAATGGGGTGTAATTTTTTTTTTGGGTCCCTATTTCTTGTGGCCATACACTCTATTTATAGAGTTTTCTATGGGCAAAATTCAAAATTAGCCCTTAGCTTGCGTGCTTCTTTCAATTCGGTCCATGATTTCCAATTTGTGCAATTTGACCTTGCATTGACTGTTAAATTCTCAATTTGTTCAATTTTGCCCCTGTAACAAGATATTTTTGGATTTTTGTCTTTTTTCTATTTTTTTCTTTTTCTTCCGAAACATAAAAATAAGTAGGTCAAAATTTGGGTAGCAACAGGATGCAATGCATGATGACACCCAAAATTAGAAAAGAGATAAAGCTGAAAAGCATTTTCAAAGAGGTAAGAGCTTGAAAGCGTGCAAACAAAATGAATGAAGGTTCGTAAATTACGATCCCTCTAGAATATTTTTAGATTTTCAATGGGGATGCAATGCATAATGATGCATGTATACTTACCTGAGAGATATAGGTCCCCTTTCTTCCTCCAGGCCTTCTTTTCCGGGATTTGGACCTCTGGATTTGATGGCTTCTCGCTTCTGCATACTCAAGCAGCAACTTAAGATTTTGACCACCGGAGATGATAGATTTTCCATATCAACATGCCCCCCGAGTTTGATCCAGATTCTTTGAAAAGGAATTATGGAGTCAGCTTCATGATTTTGACCACTGGAGATGATAGATCTTTCATATCAACATGCTCCCCTGAGTTTGATCCAGATTCTTTGAAAAGGAATGATGGAGCCAACTTCAATTGCATTTGTAAATTGCCCTCAGTCAGGTCATGCCCCACAAGTGTTTTAGACTCTAAGTGTTTTCAAGAAAGGGTTGGTTAATTGCAAAGATTGTGTTTTCATGTGGGATTTTTGGAATTTCAAAGTTATTCCAAGCACAAAAATCATTTTGATTGCCCAGTCGGGTCATGTCACACCAGTGTTTTAGGCTTTGAGTATTTGCAAGAAATGGATGGCTATTTGCAAAAATCGTTTTCATGTAAAACTTTTGGAATTTCAAAGTCATTCCAAGCATAAAAACCATTTTGATGTTTGTTTAACAAACTTGTTCTCGAAAGAATTCAAGTGATCTCATTGCCAGGTTTTATGTTGACTTTGACAAGAATATGAAATGATATTTGCAAGTCTCGTATGTCAGGAAGGCTTTGATCAGGTCATGTAAAGCATTTGTAAGGATTGTTTCAAATGGAAAAGCATTGCTTATCGATCCAGATAACTTGTATTTGATCAGAAAAGGGCTTTATTAGGCTTGTAACGTAGGCTTAGGTTACTGGCTACGAAAAAAAAGATATTTGGAGGCTCAAAAAATGTTTAAGGGTTTTTTAGACTAAGGATCACTTAATTCTTACTCTTAGAACTTCATTTAGCCCTCATGATTGATTTTCATAGTGACCTAGCATGCCCACTAGTGTTTGTTTGGGCTTTCATCTTGACATGTCCCCCAGTATTTGTTTGGGTTTTTTCATTGGTATTTGGCACTAACGTCGTGCTGATTTGACATGCCCCCCAAGTATTTTGTTTGGGCTTTTTCATTGGTTTTTGGCACTAACATTATGCTGACTTGACATGCCCCCCAAGTATTGTGTTTGGGCTTTTTCATGGTTTTTGGCACTAACATCATGTTGACTTGACATGTCCCCCAAAGTATGTTGTTTGGGCCTTTTTTGCGACATGCCCCCCAGTATTTTGTTTGGGCTTTCTATGTTGGGTTTTTAGTACTACCAAAATATTGAATTAATTTGCTATAGTATACTAAAACCCTTTTTATGTTTATGCCCCCCAACTTTGTTCGGGCGTCACTTGTTATTGAGAATTTTTTTTTTCCACTTGCCCCCTAGTGTAGGGTGTGATCCTAGTTAATTATCAAGAAATAATTGTTAGGCTCAAATAAGGAATGCAATGGATATTTAAGACTTTGTGAAGGCATATCAAAGATGGCATTTCCTCATTTCAAAAACATGCAATCTGAATCAATAAGCTTTGCTTTTCCATGTGAAACAAGTTTTTGATTTTTTTGGATTACTTGTTTGGCTAAGAGATTAGCTTTATTATGTGGGTTTTGGTGGTATGACATCACCTTTCAAAGAAATCCTTTGAATTCCCAGAACACATTTGCTAAACAAAAATCAAATTGACATTTATTTCGTACTAGAATTTGATTTGCCAAAAATCTTGATGAAATCATGAGATCATGTATAATTTGGATGAAAGGGATATCAGGCGTGCTTGTGTTATTTAAACAATAAGCACGAACACATCGTAAACACAAGTAAATACATGATCACCGAAGAGAAATGTTTGCTTAACAAAAGTCCTGTGGCGTTACAAGCAAAATTGCCGACAAGTCAAAACAGGAATATAATATGCGGACATGACCAAGATAAAAAGGAAATTATGGAAGTAGACTTCATATCCTGATATCGGCACTCCCTTTCAAAAGCTTTTGCCGACGTCACTTTAATGGTGTGGACACAAGTTCATGGACCATCTTATCGACAGCGCAGAAGACGTGGGTTTGCTGGTCCGAAAGGGAATCATTGTCCACAGGCTAGGTGACGATGCCGCGGTCTCAAATATGATTAACCATTTTTGCTACAATATTGGTGACAATTACACTTGTTTTGGTGATATCTCCCAAGAGTTAAATGCCCACTATGAGAACCGCCGGAACCATAGAAAGGCAACCTTGAAACTTGTATATTTCCCCAATATTTGGAGAGGTACGGGAACTGTTGCAGCTGCTGTCATGCTCATCCTCACTTTGATACAGACTATAAAATAATTCTTGTAAGCTTTTATCTTAGTTGTATGACCTCTACATAATGATTGATTGGATTGCTTTTGTTAATTTCCTCGGAAAATTACTGTTAAATTATGGGTTTATGTAGTTCTGAATAAATAATGTTGCAGCAAATTCTTGTTGTATTGTCCTAAAATATAAATAAGAGTTTGATGCTTTTTAATGTATTTGTAATACTAGAACAGTTACACTGATCTGTAATATGGTCCCGACATAAATGCAGATGAGGTTCTTATAGATTCATATGACTGTGAAAGATTTAGAGTTTTTTTTTTATCGGATTATACAACAACCAACTAAAATGTAACTTTCCTCTCTAAGATTATACAAAAACACCCTTTTCTGAGGGAAAATTTGAGGGGTGCAGAGGCAATGAGTGATACTTGCAGGATCATAAAGGGTTATTAGAAAATTTTTTTATTGATATTTCATGTACGAATAAGATTCCTTGAATAATATTTTTTTTTAACTATTTTGTAAATTTCAAATCTTATTTTTTTTCTATTTTTAAAATCTATTTAATCAAGTCAAATCTCAAATTAAGTTTAATAAATATAGCTGCTACTATTATAAAAATCATTACTAGGAATTATCTAATTATTATTATTGTCATGATTATCTTTGCATGACAACTTCCACCAATATTGGTAATACACGTTTTTACCATTTCATTTTTATCAAATTTTGTTTTACCCATTAATTGAATGAATTCACCAACTCAATTAAATGTATGTTAAATGTGAACATCTAAAACAGTACGAGATAGTTACAATCTTTCTGACTTTCTAATCTCTAAGTCTTATGATGTGGTCGGTATTGCTTTTATTTTTGTAGTTGATGTTTTAAATAAACACATTTATGAAAAATACTTTTAGCTGTAGTTTAAAATAATTATGCTAGTGTTTGGCTAAAACTGTGGTTGAGTTTGAGGTTGATAAAAAACAGTTTCGTGTGTTTGGTTATCATGTTTTTTATATTGTTGTCAACTTGTGAAATTACTTTAAAGGATACACACACACATATAAATTATTTTTAAATTTTTTATAGATTAATAATCATAATAATAAAATATAATTAATAACTCATGAAAAAACAAATATATGTTTTTATTCTCCCGTCAAACTAGCAATTTCAACACGAACTAAATTGATACGTGATTGATACGTGATTGCCTCTATGATCCTTCGCTATTTGATCGAGGCATAAAATTGGTAACAATATCATTAGTAATAACATCTTCGATCTAGTTGGAGAGAATTAATTTCAAGGCCAAATTAAGTTGCAAGTTTCTGATTCATAATCAATCCAAAAACAACAGGGTTGTTAAGTTAAACAAAGTAACGTGTTTTTTTCCTTTCATCAGGACTAATCTTTATCTACATATTTTTTTTAAAAAAAAATAGGTTGGGCTCGACCCAACTACATGGGTCGGCCTAGGCAAATTGGTTATAAATAAATATTTAAGAGAAAAAAAACCCAGAAACTAGAGGGCAGAAAATTTTCAAATCCAGTCTACAAAATTCAATTCATACGCAGTTCAGTTATGTGATTGAAAATATTTTAAAATATTTTTTATTTAAATATTTATTAAAATGATATATATTTTTCATTTTTTAGAAATCATTTTTAATATTTATATATTAAAATGATCTCAAAACATCAAAAAATATTATTTAAAATAAAAAAGAAAAAGAAATATTTAAAACATTATGCAAGTTTTTTATAAAATGATTTTAAAACGCAGTGGAACTTATACATACTCATGTTTAAGAGTATATTTGAGGTTGTTTTTTAAAAGTGTTTTTATTTAAAAATATTTTTTTAAATCATTTTTTATATTTGCATATCAAAAAAATCTTTAAAAAATGAAAATCATTTTCAAAATAAGCCTTAATTAGCCACATTGTTCTTTCTCATTTGGCAATTTCAATAATTCTAGCACTGTTCTAAAATATTACTGTATTGCAATATAAATTTTACTTAAATTGTTACCTGCCACATTGACATGCATTTGTAAAAATAATAATGTTGCCTGCCATTCTGGTATGATTCTTGAATGCCAGCAGATTTTTACTTTTATTTTTATTGTAAATTAGTTTAATCATTCTTGGGAAGACTAGGCTAAACCTAAAACATACGCATGCTAATTTATTTATTTATTTTAAGTTAATATTTTATTTTTTTATACGCAATGCATAAAAATTGAGAAATAATTAGGAGGCTTAACCTAATGGTTAGCCAACCCTTTCTATATATATGAGTAGGGCAATATACAATAGTAATGGTGGAGATTTACCACATAGGAATATGGCTACAATATTTCCTATTTAGTTACATTCTATATTTTCTATTTAGTTACATTCAATTGAGAATTAATTAGGAGGCTTAACCTAATGGTTAGCCAACCCTTTCTATATATATGAGTAGGGCAATATACAATAGTAATGGTGGAGATTTACCACATAGGAATATGGCTACAATATTTCCTATTTAGTTACATTCTATATTTTCTATTTAGTTACATTCTATAATACGCCCCCTCAAGCTGAGGGTGGAGGATCAACCCGAAGCTTGAACCGAAAAGTAGTAAACGAAGGAGCAGGAAGTGGTTTAGTGAAGACATCGGCAAGCTGGTCCTGAGAGGAAAAAAAACGGATCTGAATCTCTTTCTTTGCAACTCTATCTTGGACAAAATGATAATCAATTTCAATATGTTTTGTGTGAGCATGAAACACAGGGTTTGTGGAAAAATACGTGGCACCAAGGTTATCACACCAGATGATAGGAGCAGAAGTAGTCGGAACCTGAAGATCCGTTAATAAGTACTGAAGCCAGATAACTTCAGCCGTGCCATTAGCTAAGGCTTTGTACTCAGCTTCCGTCGAAGAGCGAGCAACAGTGCGTTGCTTACCCGATTTTCACCAAATCGGCGTCTGACCAAAGAACACAAGGTAGCCACCCGTAGATTTTCTGTCCTCAATACTACCGGCCCAATCTACATATGTAAAACCATGTAAAGCAAAAGAAGAGTTGCGAGTAATATGTAAACCATGTGATGCTGTACCACGAAGATACCGCAAGATGCGTTTCACGGCAGCCCAATGAGATTCTGTGGGAGCATGCATAAATTGACATACCCGGTTAACAGCAAAACAGATATCCGGGCATGTGAAGGTGAGATATTGGAGAGCACCAACAAGTTGCCAAAAACGAGTAGCATCAGTAAATAATGGATCTGGGCATAATTGTGGCTTTGGATGCCGAAATAGGAGTATCAACAGCTTTACAGGATAACATACCAGCTCGCGTGAGAATGTCAAGTGTATACTTATGTTGGCAAAGCATAAGTCCCAGACCAGTAGACTTAACTTCAATACCCAAGAAATAATGAACATCACCCAAATCCTGAAGTTTAAATTCTGAGCTCAGTAGATGAATGAGGCGTTGTAGCAGAATAGCATTATTACCCGTAAGCAGAATATCATCAACATAAACCAAGTATTATGGAATGTATTCTTATATAGGAAATATTGATGTATAGATTTATCTTGTGTAATAGGGTACACCATAACACATGTACAAATACCCTACTTATATAAATACAAGAGGAGCAACCGTATTAGGTATTATGCTCAAATACATTACAATCAAATACCTGTTTCAACTTGGTATCAGAGCCTAATCGGTTCCTCTCCTCTTGCGCCGTCTGTTCTTTTCTTCTTGCGCCGTCTGTCTTCTTCCTTTCTGGCTGCTCTGTTTCGTCTCTGTTTCGTCCTTCTCTACTGCAAACGTGAGCATATTTAGCTGCTTTATCATGGCTCAATCAGACAGCGTCAATACTGGAATCAATACCAGTCCCTCTTCTCCAAAGTCTGTTGCAACACCAGACGCATCTATCTCTTCCTCTACTGCATCTGCTGCTCTTGTTCCTCTCTCCAATACATAGCAGGTTATCAATCTTAAACTTACCAACAACAACTATTTGTTTTGGTGTATGCAGATGAAACCGTATCTAATCGGTCAGGGAGTGTTTTCTTTCATTGATGGCTCCACACAATGTCCCTCTCCTTATGCCTCGGACAACTCTTGCTCCTTGCTGTCGGCCTGGAAATAGCAAGATCAGTTAATTCTAAGTGCGTTGCTGTCTTCTCTCTCGGTTGAAGTCCTTCATCTTGTGGTTGATTGTCCCACTTCTGCTAGTGTGTGGAGCACACTTGAACGTGCTCTTGCTTCCCCATCCAATTCCAGAATTATGCAATTACATGGCTCTCTCCAGGACTTGCGCCAAGTTGATGACACTGTCACCCTATATCTGCAGCGAGCAAAGGGATTATTTGATGAATTGGCTGCAGCTGGCAGACCAATCTCCCTTACTGATTTCAATCTATATGTCTTTCGGGGTTTGCGAAGTGATTTCCGTGACTTGGTTACCACTTTGTCAACCAAAGCCGAACCATTGTCTTATTCTGAACTTCACAGTCACTTATCTACGCATGAGTTCATACATCGCAATGCTGTGACTGCTGCACCTCTTCTCCCCACACCAGCGCAGCTTCCCTCAGTCTATGTTGCCCAGCGTGGCTATTCTGGTTCACAAAGCAATGCCTTTAGGGGACGACGCAGTGGCTGGAAAAATCATTCTCGCGGGAATTACAATCAGTCCAATGGGCAATCTTTTCGAAGTGGACAATGGCAGCAGCCCCGAAATTACAATGGGCAATGGCTAAGCAATTCCAAACGGGGCACATCACAGAATCAGTGGCCTCGTCAACGGGGTAAAGTGCCGACTTTGTTACGCGATATGGTCATTCCGCCCTGGAATTGTTCTCAACTTGCCCATCATGGAACTCAAGCCTCGGCCAAACTCTCATTCCGCAATGGTTCAGCCGAGGATCCAGCCATGAAAGACTTTGCTGACTGGTTCCCCGACACAGGTGCGAATCACCATGTTACGCCGGACATTAATGGTATGACTTCCGTAAATCCCTATCTTGGTAATGATCAATTACATGTTGGTGATGGTAAAGGACTTGTTATCTCTAATATTGCACATAATTTTTGCATACCCCAAAAAGAGTTTTCACTTTGTCCAACATACTACATGTCCCTAATATTAAAAAGAAATTGTTACCCGTTCAACAATTTTGCCGTGAAAATTATGTCTTGTTTGAGTTTCACTCATCTTTGTTTTATGTTAAGGATCTCATCACCAAGGAAGTCCTTCTTTCCGGTCAGAGTAAAGATGGCCTCTACGTTCTTTCCGAGTCGTCCCAACTATCGCTCTCAACCGAGAAGATAAATAATGAGGTATCCACTTTAGAAGCACGGAAACCAATGGATAATAGGAAGTCATTCAGACGAGTGTACCAAGCCCGCGGAGCCTGTTTTAAACCATATAGAGATTTATGCAATCGACACACATGATCTGGGAGAGCAGAATCAACAAAGCCTGGAGGTTGTTTCATGTAAACCTCTTCATCAAGGACGCCATTAAGAAAGGCATTATGAATGTCAAGCTGATGAATTTTCCAACCACTCGAAACTGCAATGGAGAACACTACGCGTACCGTTGCCTGTTTGATAACAGGACTAAAAGTTTCTGAGTAATCAATGCTTGATAACATCAGGAAATGAACTTTTTTGATTGTTTGTTTCTGGGTTCCTTTTCTTTTTGCGTTTGGTTTCTGGGAAAGTGGCATGCTTCGACTCATATGGGCTAGTGTTGACTTTGGTTTTTGATGATATTATTGATGGTTGCAGAGAAATTCAATGATAAAAAAAGGGTTGAGATTTGTTTTCTCTCTTTTTGATGTTGTAATTTTGATTGGTTTAAAGTAGTGTTTTTTAGTTGTATATACTTGTATTGGGATTTATACCTTTGGTCATTGTTTGGTTACTGAGAATTTATAGAAAGAAAAAACATGAAAAGGAAATAGAGAGGGAGAAAAAGCTTGTGACTTTATTGTGCTTTGATTGTTGCATTCTTAATTCTTGTTACTTGAAAACACTATCTGGTGTTGCTTTATGTGCTAATTTTTCTCTTGCAGTCAAGTGAGTTAAACTGTCGCAGATTGCTTCAGACAAGTTCCTCCACGGCCTCTTTACAAGTGCCTAGCCATGGCATTATATGAATCTGTAATCTGTGGAACGTTATGGGCTTCTAAGAAAAAGGACTTAGCTGATGAAGACAGTGAGTCCAAACAGAAGAGTGAATGAATTTTTTCTGAATAAAGGAACTAAATCAGTAAATATATGTTTTTTGTGGTGCTAGTTTTTGCTTTCTATTTGTATCTTCACAACTCTTAACTGATTGTTTCAAGTTTGTGATCATGAATAATTGTTGAATCTTATCAGATATCAAAGACTGTAAACTTTGAACTTCATGTTCAAGAGCCTTTCTTCACACCACTGGAAGGTACAGGCTGTTTTCTTGCTTATAATTTCAGTACCTTACTATAAATGACATTCAACTTCTATTTTGTACCTGTCATTTCTGGGGCACTTTAAAATTAGATTCAGTTAAAGGCCAATTATGGTAATTTGGTGCCTGTTGTAGATGGGCTGAAAACAATTGAAGGAAACTGTGCTGTAGGTGACAATAATCGGTAGAGTTGATGTCGGTTTACTCTTATGTAGTTGGTACATATTTCTTTCTGGTGCATTCTTGGTTTCTTGTTTGATGTTTTACGTGTCTATTTTTGTTATTCCCCTTTCACCTGGTTCCAGAATGGCACCAGGAGCAGCAATCCTTTTCAATAAGTGTGTTGCTTCAGGTTCAGGTGATGATGATTTCATTCAAACTTCATATGCTTTCCTTGCGCGATTTGGTTTTCTAATAGCCTATTCTCAGCCGGATATTCATCCATGCTTCATTTCTGGAGACAAAATAAACGCATTTATGCTTAGTGTCCATTGCTCCGTGCATTATGTCATATATTTATACCTCATATTTATATATTGGTACTTCATCTGTTCATATTTATATTTAGTCCAATAAAGCTGTCTTTTCAGGGGTTAGAGTTTACTGAAAGTTCTAGACAGGAGAAGGAAAGATGTTCATTGCTACTTGTGTTGCAAAATCGGCTGCCCAGCCTCCATTTCTTTAGCCAGAATCCTCCCTGCGAGTCATCGGGCTTCGTGGCCCGTAATGTTCTTTATGCATATATAGTAGTCGAGGAGGAAAGATGTTCTCTTTTCAATGGGCCATAGATAATGGCTAGAGATGCGAACTTAGTTCATAGAATGCACGGTGGAAATATTTCGAAATGGTGAAAGACAATCAAAACCAAGCAGGACAACGGAGAGATGCGAACTTAGTTCATGGTTACTTTTTCTCAAATTTTTCTTAGTGAAGCAGAAGCTAAAAACGCATACAGCTTCTTCGAGATAGCCTGGTGCGGAGTGAAAGAGGCTTCAAATTTACTGTAAGGCTTATGTTTCACATGTCAGCAATCCACTGAACGTGTCCTAATAAACTTAATATGTTAATTATCAATACTGTTCTTAAGAAACTTAATATGTTAATTTCTTTTTTGTTAAGAGTACTTATTCATCTGAGCTGGTGATGAACATATTAACATTGGTACAGGTTATAAGATATAAAATATAATAAAATAATATACATATTTTTTTTAAAATGACTATATATATATATATATAAATGTCAACATAGATGCATATCACAATGACGATAAGAATATGAGGTGAAAATGACATATCACCAAAGACTAGGATCTATATATGGTGCTTGAGCGATAGAGACTGTTTCATGGGTTGACCGACCTTTCGTTGGAGGAGAAATACTTCATAATTCCACCTAATCTGCAAACTTGTCAAAACCAAAAGTAAAAAGGATTTGCAAGCTGCCCGCATTTGGAGAAATGGAATGAAACTTCACATGCAATGGGTTGAATTTAGTGAACTATGTCTTTTACAATTTTTCTTTATTGTATTAAAAATCAATTATGTAAATAAATATTTTCTGTTAATGTACCATATCACTTAAAAGCTTAAATTGACTGGTGCGGCTCTATAATATGATTTATATTATTCTCTAACACACTCCCTCAAATGAATAAAAATTTAGGCTTGAAATCTTTACAGACCCACATTACCTTGTGTTTAATTTTTATCAAATAGAATGAAGGTGGTGAGATTCGAATTCTTGACCGCTATGTCAACAAAACTCTGATACCATGTTAAAAAATCATCTCACATAAAAGCTTAAACTGATAAATACAATTACAAAATATGATTTATGTTATTCTTTAATATTTTCAACACCATTTCAAAAAACAACATAATCCTCCTTCGTGTATATATATATAATTTTTTTTTAACGTATGGTTTTAGCATTAATATTTTAATCATTTTATTTTTGGATCCATTGTCCAAATTGAAACGATCTCATATTAGTAGGGTCGAAAAATCAATTTTAGGGATTGGCAGAACTGTTTTTGAAAAAGAAGTTCAAAAATATATTTTTATTTTTTAATGTTTTAGTATGCTTACTTAATAATAATTTCCTCGGAAAATTGTTGTTAAATTATGGGTTTATGTAGTTCTGAATTAATAATGTTGCAGCAAATTCTTGTTGTATTGTCCTAAAATATACATAAAAGTTTGATGCTTATTAATGTATTTGTAATACTAGAACAGTTGCACTGATCTGTAATTTGGTCCCGACATGAATGCAGATGAGGTTTTTATAGATTCATGTCATTGTGAAAGATTTAGAGTTTTTTTTTTTATCGGATTATACAAAAACCAACTAAAATGTAACTTTCCTCTCTAAGATTATACAAAAACACCCCTTCCTGAGCCAAGAACTATAGAATATCTCTACAATTGGGGTCTTGGCCTAGCGGTTGAAGGGATTTGTTCCCTTACTCTGCACTAGGATTCAAGTTCCACCATGCACATCTGTCACTTTCATAGTGTCTTACATGTTCACTGTGTTTACAAGATATTCAGTAAATCCAGAAATTAGTTGTGATACACATAAATTGTCAAGCCATCCCGGTTATAAAAAATAAAAAAACTATAGAATATCTCTATGTTGTAGTTTGATATTCATTGGACAAGTTAAGGGGTGCAGAGGCAATGAGTGATACTTGCAGGACGATAAAGGGTTATTAGAAATTATTTTATTAATATTTCATGTACGAATAAGATTCCTTGAATAATATTTTTTTAACTATTTTGTAAATTTCAAATCTTATTTTTTTTTCTATTTTTAAAATCGATTTAATCAAGTCAAATCTCAAAACAAGTTTAATAAATATAGCAGCTACTATTATAAAAATCATTACTAGGAATTATTCGATTATTATTATTGTAATGATTATCTTTGCATGACAACTTCCACCAATATTGGTAATACACGTTTTTACCATTTCATTTTTATCATATTTTGTTTTACCCATTAATTCAATGGATATTATAAAATTTATTATTTGAGAAATTCACGATGTAAATTGACCATATTGAATGAATTCACCAACTCAATTAAATTTATGTTTAAATATGAACTTCTAAAACAGTACGAGTTAGTTACAATCTTTCTGACTTCCTAATCTTTAGTTTAAGGGTTCTAGGGTGTGTTTGATATTGTTTTTACTTTTGTGATTGAGGTTTTTAAAAAATATTTTCATGAAAAACACTTTTAACTGCATTTCAAAATAATTATGCTAGTGTCTGGTTAAAATTATGGTTGAGTTTGAGGTTGATAAAAAACAGTTTCATGTATTTGGTTATTATGCTTTTCATATTATTGTCAACTTATGAAATTACTTTAAAAGACACACACACTCACACATATATAAATTGTTTTCTAAATTTTATAGATTAATAATCATAACAATAAAATATAATTAATAATTCATGAAAAAAACAAATATTTATTTTTATTCTCCCGTCAAACTATTTGCAATTTCATCACGATCTAAATTGATACGTGAATGCCTTTGTGATCCCTCACTATTTGATCGAGGCACAAAATCTGGTAACAATATCATTAGTAACAACATCTACGATCTAGTTGTAGAGATTTAATTCCAAGGTCAAATCCAGTTGCAAGTTTTTGATTCATAATCAATCGAAAAACAACAGGGTTGTTGAGTGAAATGAAGTAACGTGTCTTTCCCTTTCATCAGGATTGATCTTTATTTACATATTTATTTTATTTTATTTACTTATAATTTTTTTTAAAAAAATAGGTTGGGCTCGACCCAACTACATGGGTCAACCCAACCAAATTGGGCCAAAGCTCAACTCTGTTGTACTTGGGCTAGGCTGAGAGCAGGTCTAGCCCAAGTCAAGCTTTAAAAGGGTGGGCGTGAAACGGTGCTCTATACGATTCACGTCTTCTTAAAACGTGAAGCGTGCAGCACTACTATTCACGTGAATTAATTCACATGAACAGTAGCGTCCGATCGACCACGACAAGAGCTTCTACGATCGATGTTGATGGGTAGAGGAGACCAAAGTGATTCTTTCTGTGGTGGTGACATCAGAAATGGTGGCTGGTAGAAATGTCGGAAGCATGCTGCCGCCGCTGCTGCTTCTGCATCGGGGCTTCCTGCTCTTGTTGGAGGTGGTCATGGCGAAGCTTCTGGAGTGGAGGAGAAGCTGCCGGTGATGAGGGGGATGATTATAGTGTCTCTGAGAGCTACCCCGACTGTGGGGAGAGAGAGAATCGTCGTTGTTGAGAGAGAAAGCTGCCATGTGTAGAGAGAGAAAGTTGTCGTCATGGAAAGAGAGAGAGTTGCCGTTGTGGAGAGAGAGAGACCACCGGTTACTTCACGCTTCAAACACACCCTCCAGCTGCAAACCACGATGACTTGAAATGAAACGCATGCAAAGAAAATGAATCACGATCGCAGGTAAAAAAACATTATTTTTCAGCTCGTTGCAAACCATAATTTCAATCAATTTTATGGTGGGTTCCATAACAATTTAATATGCAATTTTACATTACCAAATGCTATAAAATTGCTTATTGTTGGAATCGCGGTTTGGATCGCAATACCTAATGCATTCTTAATGTAGGTAGACTTTTCAGCTTGGGCATGTGGAATCTGTCTCACACGGCTGCATCAATCACTTTCCACATTCATCTTTCTCATTTTGCAATTTCAATCATTCTACCACTGTTCTGAAATAGTATTCACAGTGCAATATTAATTATACTTCAATTGTTACCTGCCACACTGACATGCATTTGTAAATATAATGATGTTGCCTGCCACTGTGGTATGATTCATGAATGCTAGCAAATTTTTATTTTTAATTAGTTTAGTCATTGTCGATGAAGCCTATGACAAACGTGACTTAATTCATGCTTGGGAAGACTAGGCTGAACCTAAAATATTGAGTTGACGAGAGCAGGAGACTTAATTTTTTTTTTAAAATATTATTTTGATATATTTCTAAATAAAAAACACTTTAAAAAAATAACATCAATCATACTTCCAAACAACATGTAAAGTTGATCTTTGTAGATTAGTCAGGCAATCAACTTAATCTTTTATAATTTATTTTTTTTATTCGAGGAAACGTATCTTCTGAAAAGCGTATTTTATAGACCCCGGTGAGCGAGTAAAATACCGGTTGTCCCAGACTCTTACAAGTGATGCACGCTCTAACACGAACTCAAGATTTGTTGTACAGATTTCAATCGTTTTGCTATCATGCTACACCCCCTGAGAACAACCTTTTATAATCATCATCTAGTAATCACACAACCATGAATCAAGTAGTTGAGTCAATGAGAATTACTTGCCAAAAACATACAGGGCATGTAAAATTACTGTAGCACTAAAAAGAATTTAATGTTGATTGTCCAACATCAAATTAGCTAGGAAAATCAAGCTAAAAAGTATAATAGTTTTCTTTTCTTTCTATGAAAGAAGAAGCGGTCCCACTAGCTAGTTTTACATATGATAATCATAGAAAGGTCAGGCAAATAGACAGCTGCACTTGACTCCATGATGTTGAATATTATCCTAATAATCTGTATAGCTTTTGAAGGGAAGAGGCTAAAGTGCTAATCTGTATATAGTAATCAATAGCTGACAATTTAATTTATTCCAAGAAAGAGGGGAAGGTCTAGTGGAGTCTCCGGTGGCTAATAACTCCAAGCTCCGACACTCTTTTCTTTTTCTCTCTCTTTTTTTTACTTACATATTGAGTATATATCTCTAGCTGGTAATGAATATCTAAAATTAAAATTATGAATTCTCAAGTTTTTAAATACTCGTTACCCAAGCTATTTTCTTTTCTCCCTTTCTTTTATTAATAAATTTGCAAATTGTAAAAAAAAAATTGCAAATTGTAATTGTATTTAAGCTATGAGAAACATTTGTAGGCAACAATATGGTGGACCACATTAATGGGAATCACCATAAAAATCATATTTAAGAAGAGAAGAGAGAGGGTAAAAAAATTGAGGAAAAACAAATTGAGACAAATACATTTGTACAGTTTCTCCAATAATTAGATAGAAAAACAGCAACCTCACCTTTGTCTTCTTGTAATCATTTGTATGGAATAGATACCAAAACAAAGCAACATCAACAGAGGCAGAAATATACGGCTACATCAATCACTTTCCATGAGGCCACGGATCAAGATTCCTGCTGCTTCAATCAGTTACCTGCCACTCTAACATGCATTTGTAAATATAATGGTGTTGCCTGCCACTGTGGAATGATTCATGAATGCTAGCAAATTTTTATTTTTAATTAGTTTAGTCATTGTTGATGAAGCCTATGACAAACGTGACTTAATTCATGCTTAGGAAGACTAAGCTGAACCTAAAATATTGAGTTGACAAGAGCAGGAGACTTAATTTATTTATTTATTTTTAAAATCATTTTAATATATTTCTAAATAAAAAATATTTTAGAAAAATAATATCAACCATACTTTCAAACAACATGTAAAGTTGATCTTTGTGGATTAGTCAGGCAATCAACTTAATCTTTTATAATTTATTTATTTTATTCGAGGAAACGTATCTTCTGAAAAGCGTATTTTATAGATCCCGGTGAGCGAGTAAAACACCAGCTATTCCAGACTTTTACAAGTGGTACACGCTCTAACTCGAACTCAAGATTTGCTGTACAAATTTCAATCTCTTTGCCACATGCTACACCCCCATGAGGAAATTTACTCCACTAGACCTTTGTCTTCTTGTAATCATTCGTATGAAATAGATACCAAAACAAAAGAAACATCAACAATTCATGCTGGTATGATTAGCAGTGCTGCTTCAATCAGTTACCTGCGACACTCACATGCATTTGTAAGAGTAATAATGAGCTGGTATGATTCATATGACAAACGTGACTTAATTCATGCTTAGGAATACTAGGCTGAACCTAAAATTTTGATTAACGAGTCTTTGTAAATCAATTCTAGATTAGGTGAGTTAAATTGATTAAACTCTTTTTTTTTATTAACGAGTCACACTATTAGAAAATATGATTCTTAATCATGGAATAATGTTGTTTATGATTTAGCAACGGATCAGTAATGAATTGTATTTATTAATGGAAAATCCATTACAAATGTAATTGTATCAAATTTGCAATAAATAATTGATTGCTAATTGAAAAAACTTTGCAACATATTATTCAATTAATTAAAAAAATTGTTTTAAATATCATTAGTTGATCTATGAGAGATAAAATAATAATTTTATTATTATAATCAACTATAATATATATCTATTAATTCAGTATTTTCGCTACAATATCTTTTAGCTTACATCGATGCAAACTTTTACCTCAGCAGGAAAGACAAGTCCCTACCATTAAATCATTTAGAGCGCTCCCTCGGCTATAAAAATAGTGCATTATCTGCGAGAATCTTAGCTGCTCCAATAGCCATACTCTCTTTTTAAGCTGACAAAGATTGATGTGATTTCGCATTCATGTACCAAAGTGGGGCAATCTAAGAACATATTTTATAAAAGACTGTCATGACACGATGAGTGCAGGACACCTTTGGCCCCATTTGAGAGAAGTGGGGCAATCTAATAAAAAGATGAACTTGTGATAGAATTCCTCGCAATGATGAACAAAAGAGTGTGTTAATTCAAGCAGACAGATAGTAAGAACAAATAATTAACTGGCAAGAAAAAAATTCAGTGCAGCAAAAACCGTCAGTTTAAAAACTGGGTGGATAGAGAGGTAAAATAGTCTTGAAAATAATTAAAAATTCAGAGCACATTAAATAATTTACTAAATTAAAGTCGGTTTCATAACTCATTTAGGTTTCTTTGGAAGGTATTTTTGTATTTTCATATGATTTTTTTGTTATAATCAAATAGGTAAAGAAGCAAATTGGTCTTTACAATATTAGAAAATTATTAAAAATTCAACTTTGCCAAGCATGTGGAAGGTTCAATGGAGTTTTGGTGGCGCGTAAAGTGTTATCAGTGGTTGACAGTTTTCTTTCACCGTGTCAATTGATTTCTCACGGCCTACTCTTTCTCCACAAGTGGTGAGTGTTGGGTTGGGGTGGACTGAATATCATCATAGCTATTTTCTTTTCTCTCTTTCTTTTATTAATAAAATTATAAATTGTAATTGTATTTAAGCTATGAGAAATATTTATAGGCAACAATACGGTGGACCACATTAATGGGAATCACCATAAAAATCATATTTAAGAAGAGAAGAGAGAGGATAAAAAAATTGAGGAAAAACAAATTAAGACAAATACATTTGTATAGTTTCTCCAATAATTAGATAGAGAAACAACAACCTCACCTTTGTCTTCTTGTAATAATTTGTATGGAGTAATTTGCTTTTAGATACTAAAACAAAGGAAACATCAACAAAAGCAGCAGTGATCGATAGATCGAGTACTATCAGAGATCCCATCCGATGCCTAGTTTTATCAAAACAGGTAGCTTTTTTTTACTCTTTATATTACCAATCCTTACATGTATATTGGGTTCAATCATTTCGGTTGACGAGAGCAAGAGACTTAGAGGTATTAATTCTTAAACATAATTACATTTTTAAATTGGTCAATGATTAAATTAAACTAGCTCATAAAAATATAATTATATTTTTTGACTTAATTTTTACACAGATTTATCTAATAATAAATTATTTTAGCCTTGAATCTGTATTTTTCTTCATTTCTAGGGACAAAAGAGGTATGATTGAGCTCTCGAAAACCTCCAAATTTTTCACCTTGATTTTTCTGCCAACACTAGCCCCTTTTATTTTATTTTTGTTATTTTTGGATAGATTTGGGGAATAACCCAAAATTGGGTTATGACAATATGATATGATGGGTGCATGTGAATGCAAATATATATACATACATAGCGGGTGAATTATCAGGGAGTTTGTAACCAAAGAGAAGTTCTAGGCCATTACATGAGAGGTAAGCTTTATACCTGATGTCAAAGGTCTATGAACTGCCTAGTGACCACCTTACATGAAGGTGTTATAGGGGTTTACAAGAAATGGTTGGGGCACAGTATTACCGCTATTATCAGGTAAACACAGTTCATAGTTGGACGTTTCACGAATCTGAACTCTGACTGAAAGTCATGAGGTAGACCACTACTCCCCACCTAACTTAGAATTGGGTTTATTCATGAAATTAAAATGCACGCTAAAGCAGTAAAAATGTGTGCCAAAAATGAATTAAAGAATAACAATAAAAAAAACAAAGCTTAGTCCAGCAATGTCCTCAGTGGAGTCACCATCTTTCGCAATGACTTTTTTTTCCTCCTCGACTCATACGCCATCCCCTAGAGGGAGGCGAGTGACGACTCCTGATAATTATAGTTGTAATTTTTATGACTATAAAACACCTCTCTTTTCATTGCGCGCCGCCGTCTCTCCCTCCAGGGG
This sequence comes from Salix viminalis, assembly GCA_029228465.1. Taxonomy (NCBI): domain Eukaryota; kingdom Viridiplantae; phylum Streptophyta; class Magnoliopsida; order Malpighiales; family Salicaceae; genus Salix; species Salix viminalis. Next base: position 794,739 of record CM055442.1, read on the forward strand.
ATTGTGGGGTGCGACGCGGGAAAAAAACGTTGTCGCGACAAACATTATACTCCTTCTTCATATATATATATATATATATATATATATATATATTTCTTCTTTTTTAACGTGTGATTAAGCATTAATAATATAATCATTTTATTATTGGATCCATTGTCCAAACCTAGAAATTATTGAAACGATCCTATGTCAGTAGGGTTGAAAAATCATCGCCACCATTAAAATAACATGATCATTAAAAGAGAGTAAGTCGAGACAAAAGTAGCTGTCGATGACTCGGATTTGTTGACTATACCCTCCCTCTTGCTTCGTGACAAAAGTAGTTTGGGTTGGTGGGAATAATTAGTCAAAAAAGCAGAGTGAGAGAATAGTTATATTGGGCCCAACCATTTCGGTTGACGAGAGCAGGAGACTTCAAGAAAGAGAGAGAGAAAGAGACACAAATATACAGGAAAGGGGCTCGTTGCCGGGGACTATACACAGAGACACGGTCCTCTGATAATGTCAAGAGATTTCAAAGTAGATTCGTTGAACCGGGTTCAATAATAATATCAAATAATTTCTTTTAACTTGTATTTTTATTTTGTTAACATTTATAAAAAAAATGATTCTAAGTCAGAAAATAATTTTCTGTGATTAAGGAATATATTTGAATTAGCTTTCACATTAACTATGATTAAATTCTTATAGCAAACAGTCGTAGTAACACAATTCCCATAAAATTCTAAGCTGAACTCAAAAAACCAAGCAAAAAAAAGTGCAAATCTGTAATGAACATCAAGATCAAAACATGTATGATCATCAAGATGAAGAAACACAAGCTAAATATACATATTAAAGTTGAAATTGATGAATTAATGGAGGCATGGAACATCCTCCAACGTTCCAAAATTCTACTTTTCCTTCTTTATAAATTAGAAGATGCCATGATAGCTCATCACTTTTTCCCATCTAACATCAGAGTTGCTATTATTAAAATCCAATAAAATCTTTATATTATCATCATCTTTATCTGTCCCAATAAGATAATTAGCATCTTGCCGCTTCATTTTAAAAGTATTTTTGAATTTTTTTTTTTTTTTTATTTTTGATTTTATTTTTTATTTTAAATTAAAATTTTTTGTGTTTTTAAATTATTTTTATATGCTGATATCAAAAATATTTTTTAAAAAATAAAAAAAATATTTCAATATATTTTAAACAAATAAAAAATAATTTAAAAAAAATCATCTTAACCAAACTTCAAATCACTAAATAAGAATGAAGGTAAGCAAAACACTAGAAATTTCCTGGCCTAATGCCTGTATGTTTGGGGTCATATGAGATTCAACTTTATAAAAGTCCCCTTGCACGTTTGTGGTAGCTTTTTGAGGACTTCTTTTCTATTTTTTTTCACTTTTTTTTCTTTTTTTGGTTGTCTAAAGAAAGATGTGTGTTTTTTTCAATAATAATAAAAAAAAACATTTTTTTTCAGTTGGACAGGAAGGTTTAATGGAGTTTTGGTGGCGAGTAAAGTGTTATTCAGTGGGTTGACAATTTTCTTTCACCGTGTCAATTGATTGCTCGCGGCCTCCTCTTTCTCCACAAGTGATGTGAGTTGGGTTGGGATGGACAGATTATCTTCATAGCTATTTTCTTTTCTCTCTTTCTTTTATTAATAAAATTGCAAATTGTAATTGTATTTAAGTTATGAGAAACATTTGTAGGCAACAATATGGTGGTCCATATTAATGGGAATCACCATAAAAATCATATTTAAGAAAGGAAGAGAGAGGATAAAAAATTGAGGAAAAACAAATTGAGACAAATACATTTGTACAGTTTCTCCAATAATTAGATAGAAAAACAGCAACCTCACCTTTGTCTTCTTGTAATAGTTTGTATGGAGTAATTTGCTTTTAGATACCAAAACAAAGGAAACATCAACAGCAGCAGCAGTGATCGATAGATCGAGTACTATCAGAGATCCCATCCGATGCCCAGCTTTTTTTTACTCTTTATATTACCAGTCCTTACATGTATATTGGGCTCAATCATTTCGGTTGACGAGAGCAAGAGACTTAGATTTTCTTTCTTTTTGCTTTATTTCATGCCTTTTTTAAAGTAGAGTGATGCAAAAAGGAATCTGACAGCTTTGATAAAACTTCTCCAAAACTTTAATGGGGCTTGCAAGCCTTAACTTATTGTCGGGTATTCCACTTTAATAAAAGCAGTCCTCCTGAAAATCGATTTAATCAAGTCAAATCTCAAATTAAGTTTAATAAATATAGCAGCTACTATTATAAAAATCATTACTAGGAATTATCTAATTATTATTATTATTCTCATCATCATCTTTGCATTGCATGACAACTTCCATCAATATTTTGTTTTATTATATTTTATTTTACCTATTAATTCAATGAATATTATAAAATTTATTATTTGAAAAATTCACGATGTAAATTTACCATATTAAATGAATTCACCAACTCAATTAAATTTATGTTTAAATGTGAGCAACTAAAACAGTACAAGATAGTTACAATTTTTCAGACATCTTAATCTCTAGTCTTAATGTAGCTACACTTTTCAACCAGGCATGTGGAATCTGTCTCGTATGGTTACATCAATCACTTTCCAGTGAGAGAGAGAGGCCACGAATCAAGATTCTCAGTAGCAGTGCTCGCTCGCTACCTGCTTCTATCAAGTCATGACAGCTATTATTGACTTCGTAAACCAAACTTCCCTGATCGGAGACTTCTTCATGGCGTCCGATGGAAAATTGAGTGAATTCACATTAAGAAATTGTTTTGTTAATTTATAAAAAAAATATAATAATTTTCTCTAATAATCTTTGATTTAAAAAAAATCATCATAATAATGCTAATTTTTATTTTTAAATTTCGATTCTCAAGACTCCTGTATTATAAATGCAAATATATATATAAACTAAAGACCGAAAAACAAAGAAGAGAGACGAGAGGAGAGAACATAAAAAAACTGAGAAAAAAAATAAATATTTAAACCCAGAAACTAGAGGGAAGAAAATTTTCAAACCCAGTCTGCAAAATACAATACATACTCAGTTCAATATGCTCACAGTAAATTCATCTTTCTCATTTTGCAATTTCAATTATTCTACCACTATTCTGGAAGCGTACTGCAGTGCAAAATTAATTGCACTGCAACTGTTACCTGCCACCCCGACATGCATTCGTAAATATAGTAATGATGCCTGCCACTTTGGTACGATGAAGCCTCAGACAAACGTGAATTAATTCATGCGGGGAAGACTGGGCTAAACCTAAAATATGCATGAATTAATTCACGCATGTTAATTTATTTATTTATTTTTATTTTTTCTTCTTTTTTATTTTTTTATACGCTATGCATAAAAAATGAAATAAATTGTTTAAAACAAAGTTAAATGCTGATTTTTAAAACTTATATATGTTTTTGCTTTTTTTTGCTATTTCCCCCTTTTGTTTTATTAAAAAACATTATAACACAAAAACACTTTGATTGGTGTTTTTACTTTGCTGAAATTAAAATACCCTTTGAGCTACATTCCCTAATTAAAAAAAAAACTGAAAGTAAATAATGTTTTTCCTAATTCTTTTCCTAGTTATGAATTGTTAATTACCACTCCTTGCAACTATATATATAGGGCTCACTCAACCATTTAGGTTGACGAGAGCAAGAGAGTTCTAGAGAGAGAGAGGCTGAAATATACGGAGACTATACACGGAGATTACGGTCGTCTGATCTTCCTCAGGTCAGAACTAACTAGTTTTATTTTCTCTTGAAATGTTCTCTTACGGTCTTTTGAATTTGGCTTAAAATCTTCAGACCTTAGGTGGTTCTATGTAAGTTTATACACGTAGTTCCATTTATTATTTGTTTCTTTTTAAAGAACTATTTTTATTTCTTAATATATATTTTTTTCAAAAATAAGAAATAAACTAGATCGGGTCTTGTATTTAATTAGACTTTAAGCAACTAAACAGGGAGAACCGATTTTATTAAGATTTTGGGAAGATAATGTAATTAGTCGTCAAGACTAAAACCGGTTTTTTTGATAGCATGAAATTTGAATATAATGCGTGTGTGATTGAGTTCCACACACACACACATATATATATATACATTGTAGAAACCTCAACTGTTTACATCACTTCCCCAAAATCTTATTAGATCCATTTAACTTGTTTAAAATCAATTATTTTGACTTGTCGTTTGTCCAAATCTTTAATTGAAAACTAATCAATTAAATTCATCTTACAAGGATATGCACCAATCAAATTTGTCTATTGTTAAAAAAGAATATAAATTATATTTGGATCTCATTTAAGAAGTTAAATTATTCTTTGACATGATATCAAAGTATTATTAATTTAATTATTATGAGTTTGATTCTCATCATTCCATTCTATCTGATAAAAAATTAAATATAAAATAATATAAATTTATGTAAGTTTTAAACCAATTTTTTTAAAAATAAAAAAATATATTAAAAAATAATATAAACTATATTTGAATTCTCAACTAAAAATTCAAGTTTTTATATGAAATGGTTTAAGCAGCAGACTCAAACCGTTCTTCAGCATCAAATATGGATGAGGATAAGGCAAGCACTCCAAACAAGGGAAAAGATATTCACGTGGGAAGTCCTTCAGAAATTGAGATGGCTAGAGATATTCTGGGAAATATATGTGCTGATGTGGGACAAATGCCATTGCAACGGAACGGTTCTGAATCCAGTAGATCTGACTGCTGCATCTACAGGGTTCCCAAACCACTTCGAGACGTAAATTCCGAAGCCTACGCTCCACTACTGATTTCAATAGGTCCTCTTCACCGTGAAAATACAAGACTAGAGCCCATGGAAAAGGAGAAACAAAAATATTTCAAAAAACTTATTGAAGGGGAAGGGATGGATGAGAAGAAAAGGTATGATATTGTGATCAGCATTAAGAATCAACAAGAGCTTCTCCGAAACTGTTATTCAGAGAAATCCATATTAATGGAGATCAGGGATTTCGTAATGATGATCCTGCTGGATGCTGTCTTCATCATTCAATTTTTTTTGGATTCAAAGGATGATACTGATGGCCCCAAGAATTTTGAGTCGAGGATGACACATGGCATACGAGAAGACTTGACGCTCCTTGAAAACCAACTACCACTCTTCATTATTAAGGAGATATATGACCGGGTCAATCCCCGTGGCCAAAATTCTAAACCCATTCCTTTTCTTGATCTTGCTACGTCTCATTTGAGAAAGTACTTGCGTTTACAAGGGGTAGAAACCAGCCCGGGTGTAGAGGAAAGCAGGCATTTCACTGATTTACTAAGAAATTTGATGTTGAGTAGAGCCATTAAACGAAGTTACAGTTTAGATCCTGTCAGGCTGAAATTTAGTGCCGTCATGCTTCACAAGGCAGGAGTGAAGTTTCAGGTCACCCGAGACGAATGTATGGTCAACATAAAATTTGACAATGGAGTGTTGAAAATACCACACTTGAAAGTTGATCGCAATTTCGAACGTCTTGTACGAAATGTCATGGCCATGGAAGAGTGTTTGTACAATTCTGAAGCTTACATATGCAGCTACATCAAGTTTATGGACCAACTTATCCACAGTGCAGAAGACGTGGGTTTGCTAGTTGAAAACGGAATTATTCTCCACTGTCTAGGTGACGATGCCGCAGTCTCGAAAATGATTAACAATTTATGCAAAAATATTGGTGACAATGTCACTTGTTTTGGTGATATCTCCCAAGAGTTAAATGCCCACTATGAGAACCCCTGGAACCATGTAAGACATGTATATTTCCGCAATATGTGGAGAGGTACGGGAACTATTACAGGAGCTATCCTGCTGATCCTCACTTTCATACAGACTATAAGTTCTGTAAAATCGCTTTTTTGATTTTATCTTGCTTAGTTTTATTACTCCTACGTAATAATGGATTGGATTATTATTGTCAATTCCTCGGAAAATTGTTGTTAAATTCTGGGTTTATGTAGTTCTGAACTAATAATGTTGCAGAAAATTCTTGTTGTATTGTCCTAAAATTGAGTCTGTACTTGTGCACTGTGCGATGTCCTTTTAAAGAAAATTAAATAACAGTTCTTGGGTAGCTGTTCTTTAAATATCAATTTGCATCTAAGATATGGTCTGCAGTGCGAGCTTTACTAACGTGATCTGAGTGGATTTGATTCCATGATAACAGAAGTTTCCTTGTTATCGTAAATTAAGGAGAGTTTATTGCCATTTATTGGGAATATTCCTTCATTAGCCAACGTCTCTTCACTAACATTGGACCATTTTGTGGGAGTGTTCATCCTTATGTTCTAGCTCTTAAAAAGTTTTTTCTTCTTTTTTTCATTTTCTTATACGCTATGCATAAAAAATGAAATAAATTGCTTAAAAAAAGTTAAATGTTGATTTTTAAAACTTATATATGTTTTAGCTCTATTTTTGTTATTTTCCCTTTCTGTTTTATTAAAAAACATTATAGTACAAAAACACTTTGATTGGTGTTTTCACTTGCTGAAATTAAAATACCCTTTGAGCTACATTCCCTAATTAAAAAAAACTGAAAGTAAATAATGTTTTTCATAATTCTTTTCTTTGTTATGAATTGTTAATTACCAGTCCTTGCAACTATATATATAGGGCTCACTCAACCATTTAGGTTGACGAGTCCTTGCAACTATATATATAGGGCTCACTCAACCATTTAGGTTGATGAGAGCAGGAGACTTCAAGAGAGAGAGAGAGAGAGAGGCAGAAATATATAGGGAAAGGGCTCGCTGCCGAGGACTATATACAGAGACACGGTCGTCTGATCATGTCAAGAGATTTCAAAGTAGATTCGTTAAACCGGGTTCAATAACAATATCGAATAATTTCTTTTAACTTGTATTTTTATTTTGTTAACATTTATAAAAAAAATGATTCAAGTCACAGAAAATAATTTTCTGTGATTAAGGAATATATTTGAATTAGCTTTCACATTAACTATGATTAAATTCTTATAGCAAACAGTCGTAGTAACACAATTCCCATATAATTCTAAGTTGAACTCAAAAAACCAAGCAAAAAAAAGTGCAATTATGTATGAACATCAAGATCAAAATATGTATGATCATCAAGATGAAGAAACACAAGCTAAATATACATAATAATTGAGAATAATTAGGAGGCTTAACCTAATGGTTAGCCAATCCTTTCTATATATATGAGTAGGGCAATATACAATAGTAATGGTGGAGATTACCACATAAGAAACTCTCTACAATATTTCCTATTTAGTTACATTCTATATTTCCTATTTAGTTACATTCTATAATACGCCCCCTCAAGCTGAGGGTGGAGGATCAACCCGAAGCTTGAATCGAAAAGCAGTAAACGAAGGAGCAGGAAGTGGCTTAGTGAAGACATCGGCAAGCTGGTCCAGAGAGGAAATAAAACGGACCTGAATCTCTTTCTTCGCAACTCTATCTCGGACAAAATGATAATCAATTTCAATATGTTTTGTGTGAGCATGAAAGACAGGGTTTGCAGACAAATACGTGGCACCAAGGTTATCACACCAGATGATAGGAGCAGAAGTAATCGGAATCTGAAGATCCGTTAATAAGTACTGAAGCCAGATAACTTCGGCCGTGCCATCGGCTAAGGCTTTGTACTCGACTGTCAAGAACGAAAGCGAGCAACGGTCGTTGCTTACCCGATTTCCAGGAAATCAGTGTCTGACCAAAGAACACAAGGTAGCCACCCGTAGATTTTCTGTCCTCAATACTACCGGCCCAATCTGTATCTGTAAAACCATGTAAAGCAAAAGAAGAGCTGCGAGTAATATGTAAACCATGTGATGCTGTACCACGAAGATAACGCAAGATGCGTTTCACGGCAACCCAATGAGATTCTGTGGGAGCATGCATAAACTGACATACCCGGTTAACAACAAAGCAGATATCCGGCCGTGTGAAAGTGAGATATTGGAGAGCACCAACAAGTTGCCAAAAATGAGTAGCATCAGGAAACAATGGATCAGGCATAATGGTGGCTTTGGATGCCGAAATAGGAGTATCAACGGGTTTATAGGATAACATACCAGCTCGCGTGAGGATGTCAAGTGTATACTTATGTTGACAAAGCATAAGTCCCAGACCAGTAGACTTAACTTCAATACCCAAAAAATAATGAACATCACCCAAATCCCAAAGTTTAAATTCTGAGCTCAGTAGCCGAATGAGGCGTTGTAGCATAATAACATTATTACCCGTAAGCAGAATATCATCAACATAAACCAAAAGATAGCAAATATCGCTCCCAACCGAGAAGATAAACAATGAGGTATCCACTTTAGAAGCACGAAAACCAATGGATAATAGAAAGTCATTCAGACGAGTGTACCAAGCCCGCGGAGTCTGTTTTAAACCATATAGAGATTTATGCAATCGACACACATGACCTGGGAGAACAGAATCAACAAAGCCTGGAGGTTGTTTCATGCAAACCTTTTCATCAAGGACGCCATTAAGAAAGGCATTATGAATGTCAAGCTGATGAATTTTCCAACCACTCGAAACTGCAATGGAGAACACTAAGCGTACTGTTGCCTGTTTGATAACAGGACTAAAAGTTTTTGAGTAATCAATACCTTCTTGCTGAGTGAAGCCCCTAGCAACCAGGCGCGCCTTATACCTCTCAATGCTACCATCAGATTTGCGTTTAATTTTTTAGACCCATCGGCTACCAACAACATTCATGGATGGATGAAACGGCACTAAGGTCCATGATCTATTCACACTAAAGAGGATAAGAGGAAAGATCAACACAAAGTTTCAGACCAGGAGGTGAAACCGAGGGTGCTGGGCTGCACCGCAGACGATGATGAAACTGTAACCGGACTGGAAGTTTCAGCTGCAGACCGAGGCTGTGCCACTCCTGAATCCTGCAAATCAAAAATTGTTCCTGCACAATAATCATTGGAAAGACAAGCACGTGGTGACAGTACGGCCGTGTGGGATGGTGAGGCAGGGTCAGCTGAAACAACGGGCAAGGGGGCAGGCCGGGGAGGTGCGACAAGGGGCAAAGGTGGGTTGTGGTTTCTGCCGATTTGGGAATGAATGGGCTGAAAACATGGAGGAGGATGCAAGGATGGAAGATAGGTAGGTGGAGTGGGAGGAACCGGGGGTGTTGTTACCTGTTAAGACTTCTTAAAAGGAAAGACACTTTCATGAAAACGAACATGACGGGAGACATAAACACGATCAGACTCTAAATCAAGACACCGATAACCAAGATGAGACGAGCTATAGCCTAAAAACACACAAGGAGAAGACCGAAAATCTAATTTATGAGTATGATACGGACGTAAAAATGGAAAACAAAGACACCCAAATGTACGTAGGAAGTTATAATCAGGAGTGCGATGAAACAGACACGCAAAAGGAGATTTATTTTGAAGAACATGAGTAGGCATGCGATTAAAAAGATATACCGATGATTCCATAGCATAGTACCAAAAACGCAATGGGGCATTACACTGGCCTAAAAGGGTCAGGCCAGTTTCGACAATATGTCGATGACGACGTTCAACTGTGCCATTTTGTTCATGAGTGTGAGGACAAATTAATCGATGGTGAATACCAATGGTTTGAAAAAAATTATTTAATTTGCGATATTCACCACCCCAATCAGTTTGAATGGATTTAATTTTAAGAGAAAACTGACGCTCAACAAGTGTCTGAAAACATTGAAACGTGGAAAATACATCCAATTTCACAACAAGCGGATAATACCAGACATATTTAGTGTGCGCATCAACAAAGATAACAAAAACCATCAGAAGAAAACATAGGAGCATGTCCCCAAACATCACTAAAGATTAATTCAAGTGGGGTAGAGGTTTTGTGACCCGTAGGTCGTAATGACAAACGGGGCGACTTGCCTAACGGACATGCTTGACATTGAGTAAAAGATCGTCTAGAAGTACAAATAATTTTATTTTTGGAAACTAACAAATTTAGAATGCGAGGAGTTGGATGACCTAAACGACGATGCCACAGGTCAGAAGTCGCGGAAATGCAAGGAGACCAAAAAGCTTGAGGAACTGACGTAGCCGAAGACTCGGAGAGAACATAAAGACCATCATGACTTCGACCGGAAAGAAGAACTTCCTTGGTGACGAGATCCTTCAAATAAAACACAGAATCGTGAAATTCAAAATAAACATGATTATCACGACAAAATTTCTGAACAGATAACAACGGTTTGGTAATGTGAGGTACACGAAGAACATTAGTCAATGTAAAAATGTGTTTTGGGGAATGTAAAATAGTATGTCCAACATGGGATTTGTCAAGGGCCTTACCATCACTAACATGCAAGAAATCATTACCAAGATAAGGTGCAGAATCAGTTAGAGTTGCAAGGTCAGGTGTGACGTGTTGATTTGCACCGGTGTCCGGGATCCAGTCAGCAGTACTTGTAGAATTATGTAGTGCCAGATTGGCACTATGTTGCTGTTCATAGCCACGTTGCTGAAGTTGGGAGCACTGAGAAGCAGTGTGTCCGAAGGTGTTGCATAACTGGCAGCGGGGAATTGGATCCCCTGTTTCGCTGCCAGTTGCCCTGCCAGTTGCTGTGTCTATTTTCATTGCTGCCAAAAGGCCTGGAGCCAGAATTTTGAGGACCTCTGTGATGGTTTTGTTGAGGACACCAGCTGCCATAAGAACGCCCCCTATTGCGTCCAAACTGAGCAGAAGGCTGACGGTGAGAGAGCAGTGGTGAAGATGGGATGTTTGGCGTGGGCAGCAATGGTGCATGAATGGCTGCAGATCCCATAGACAAGTGAGAGGTTTTATGAATAAATTCATGAGTTAGCAGATTACTAAGCAAATCTGCATATGGTAGAGGATCTGCCCTTGTAATAAGACTTGTCATAAAGTCCTTAAATTCTCCGCGAAGTCCACGAAACACATATAGATTAAAATTGGTTAGCGAAATAGGCCGGCCAGCAGCTGCTAGCTCATCAAATAAAGTCTTAGCTTTTTGCAGAAATTGAGTTGCCGAATCATCACCTTGTCGAAGCTCTTGAAGAGAACCATGAAGTTGCATAATACGGGAATTGGATGTAGAAGCTAGAGCTTGCTCAAGTGTGTGCCAGACAGAACATGAGGTGGAACAATCAACAACAAGATGAAGAACTTCCATGGACAGCGAAGAGAGCAAGGCACTTAGAATGAGTTGGTCTTGTTGTTTCCAATGAAGAAAGGGTTGAGATACCTGAAGAGAGACACCATCGGCAACAAGAATATGTGGAGAGGGGCAGGAGTTTGAACCATCAACAAAGCCAAAAACTCCTTGGCCTAAGAGATACGGTTTCATCTGCATTCGCCAATACAAAAAATTGGTGTTTGTCAATTTCAAAGAGATGACCTTGTCACGACGGTGATTTTTTTCGTGCTTCGCGCCACGCCAAAAAATTGGGGGAAACAACGGCGCGCGGTGAAAATGGAGGATTGTGTTTTATAGTTGTAAAATTTATGACTATAATTATGAGGAGTCCCCACCTAGTATTAAGGTCATTAGGAACCTATTGGTCTGCGAGAGTCTAGGATAAGGGGACTTGTTGTGCAAGGGAAAGACGTATCACCCCAGTGCACCCTACCTAAGGTAAGCTGCATTGTTGTTTGATTTTTTTTCTAAGTTAAAAATATATTTTTACACTACATTTTCAAAAAAAAAAAATTTGTCTGCGGGTGTACTTTACAATGTAATTTTACACCGCAGTTGAAAAAAACTCCTTTTTTATTATCTACAGGTGTACTTTACAATATAAATTTACACCGTAGTTAAAACCCATTTTTTTATCCATGGGTGTACTTTACAATGTAAATTTACACCCTTACATCGTAGTAAAAAACAAAAACTCCTTTTTTATTATCTACGGGTGTACTTTACAATGTAAATTTACACCGTAGTTAAAACCTCTTTTTTATCCATGGTTGTACTTTACAATGTAAATTTACACCCTAATAGATAAAACAAAAATATTTATAATTATTTTTGATATTTTGGCCAAATTCCAACGGATAATCATAAACCAGTTACGATATCCGATTTTGTTTTAAAGAATGAGAAAAATGCGAAATGTATATTTTAAAAAAAAAAAAATGCTTGAAATTTTTTGGAATTCGGCCGTATGCATAAAAAAAACTCTTTTTATGCTTTTTATTTTTTATTTTTTTTAAAATAACATAAGGAAAAATAAAATAAAAATACAATAATGGAAAAGAAAAAATATGTGGGCTGACAGTCCAGTCCTGAAGGGCCGGACTGACGGCCCAGTTTTACATGGGGTGGGTTGACAGTTCAGCCCTGATGGGACGGACTAACTGCCCGACCTTTCATGGGTTGAGTCGATAGTCCAAACTCTTTATGGTCGGGACCGACGCACCCTAATATGTCTGGGCCGGGCTAAACTTATGGACTGGGCCTCCAATCCAGGTGGGCTGGAAGCCCACCGGATTAGCGCTTAGGGCCGCACAAAGCCCGCCCGCCCTTCGAGCCCGACCACGCATGAACAGTGGGACGCAGATCACGTCCCACTGCATATGCAGCGGGCTGGAGGAAGAAGACGATGAAGAGGGAGGATTCCTGTCGTGGTGGCACCATCAACGGTGGCCTGTGGTGGCCGGAGGGAGCTTCCAAAGTCGCCGGGCTTGTGCTGCAACTGTCACCGTTGCTTCGCTTGAGAGTGGGGTTCGGTTTCTAGTATATGGGGGAGTTTTATGGTGATGTTAGGGATGGTAATGGGTGGTCAAAATGGATGTTAATGGTGGAGAAAGAGTTCGGATGAAGCGTTTCTAGAGAGAGAGAGGTTGCAGGCCGAGAGAAAGAGAGAGAGAGCTGGTTGTTGGGGACGATGGTGATGGTTTTACGTTCATTTTTCTTGTTTTTTGATTGTAGAAATCTCTATAAACCCTCCCAAAAACTTCCTCTTTTTTCTTTTTTTTTCCCTCCCCGTATGCAGCGTCCATGACTGCTATTTATAGGAGAGTTCGGCCTGACATGGTGGCTGACTGTCGGCGGCGTGGTGGCCTGCAACATCGGCGTGGTAGCTGTCGTCGGTGGGCTATCGGCAGGCGTGCAGGTAAAGGCAACGGCGGGACTGCAGTTTTGGGATAAAGTGGAAATGCAATTCGGTCCTTCAATTTGTAATTGTTGTAATTGTACCCCCAATTGGTTTTAAACTTTTAATTTTGTGCAATTGTATCCATGTCAGAATTTCAACATTAGCCTTAAATTTGCGCGCGTTTTTCAATTTGGTCCCTTATTTCTAATTTATACAATTTGACCCTCAATTGACCATTAAACTCTCAATTGTCTTCAATTTGACCCTTGACTTCGTGCAATTGGATTAAAAAAATTCAATTCGGTTTCCGAAAATTCCAAACTTCTCAATTGAACCCAAATTAAGCTCAAGAATTTGATTTTTCATTGATTAAACATGTAATTAATTTGACGTAATAATTTAAAGTATAATTAAGTCCTTGCACTTAATTAAATCCTTTAATTGGACCCTAAATTAATTCTCAAACATAATTACACTTTTAAATTGGTTGACGATTAAATCAAATCGACCCATAAAAATATAATTATGTCGCACGACTTAATTTTTACACAGATTTATCCAATGATAAATTATTTTTTCCTTAAATCTGTAGTTTCCTCTATTTTTGGGGACAAAAGAGATACGATTAGACTCTCGAAAACAACCAAAATTTGCACATTGATTTTTCTACCAACGCCAGCCTCTTTTATTTTATTTTTGTTATTTTGGGCGGATTTTGGGGAGTAACTCAAAAATTGGGTTACGACAGTTGCCCTCCTCCTTACAATGCTTACGACTAAAGTCTTGTAAAAGACTTTAAATAGTAAGCTTTGTAAAGAAAAAGAAAATGGGTTCATCAGACCAAAAAAATGGTTGATCCATCCGGAAGTGAAGATGAGGGATGCGAAACGCACTCAGAAGGGAAATGATAAAATAGAGCTAGAAAGCGCACTACCTAAGAATCTGAGGCCTAAGGAGGACTCAAATGGTGGAAGATGATGTTTGTGAACGATACAGGAAAATAGTCTCATTGTAATGGGTGACCTGCCCAGGTGGGAATAATGAAGATGGTGAAGATTTCATGGAATGGAAAATAGGGATAGAAAGCTCGCTATCCTAATCGATGGTTGGAAAACACACTCGCAAAGGAAGAAAAATAGGGTTGGAAACCACACTATTTTTAGCTTATAGTTAAGGTTTGGAAAAATGCACTTAAACAAGGAGGGAAGAAATGGATAAGAAGCGCACTATCCTAATTGATGGTTGAGGGTTGGAAAACTCACTCAAAAAAGGAAGAAAAATAGTGTTGGAAAATCGACTATTTTTGTTCATGGCTAAGGGTTGGAAAATGCACTCAAACAAGGAGGATAGGGATGAAAAGCGCACTATCTTAATTGATGGCTAGAGAGCTCACCCAAATTCTGGAAAGAGATAGGGCTAAAAGCATGCTATCTGAGTTGGTTGATGGCTAGAAAGCGCACTCAAATAAGAAAAGGGATAGGGTTGAAAAATACCATATTTGTTCTGATGAAAGGCTCGCAGACGCTGTTAGGGAAGTGAAAGTGGTGAGGGCTCGAAGCCGCACACAAAAACGATGAGTAGAGGTTTGTAAATTACAATTCCTCCAAAACATTTCTTGGATTCCTAGGGAGATGCAATGCATGATGACACCCAAAATCAAGAAAAAGATAAAGCTGAAAAGCATGCTATAGGATTTAAAGAGGTGAGAGCTTGAAAGTGTGCGCACAATGATGAATGAAGGTTTGTAAATTACGATCCCTCCAAAACATTTCAGAAATTCTCAATGGGGATGCAATGCATGATGATGCATGTATACTTACCTGAGAGATATAGGTCCCCTTTCTTTTTCCTGGCCTTCCTTTCCTAGGGTTTGGATATCTGGCTTCAACAGCTTCTCGCTTCTGCTTACTCAAGCCGCAACTTGTGATTTTAACCACTAGAGATGATAGATTTTCCATATCAACATGCCCCTCTGAGTTTTGATCAACATTCTTTGAAAAGGAATGATGAAGTTAGCTTCGTGATTTTGACCACTGGGGATGACAGATCTTCCATACCAACATGACCCCCTGGGTTTTGATCAACATTCTTTGAAAAGGAATGATGAAGCCAACTTCAATTGCATTTGTAGATTGGCTCCTAGCCTGGTCATGCCCCATAAGTATTTTAGGCTTCAAGTGTTTGCAGGAAAGGGTTGGTTATTTGTAAAGATTGTGTTTTCATGTGGGATTTTTTTGAATTTCGAAGTCATTCCAAGCACAAAAACCATTTTGATTGCCCCAGTCGGGCCATGTCACACCAGTGTTTTAGGCTACGAGTGTTTGCAGGAAAGGGATGGCTATTTGCAAAAATTATTTTCATGTAAAAGTTTTGGAATTTCAAAGTCATTCCAAGCACAAAAACAATTTTGATGTTTGTTTAACAAACTTGTTCTCGAAAGAATTCAAGTGATCTCATTGTCAGGTTTTATGTTGACTTTGACAAGAACGTGAAATGATATTTGCAAGTCTCGTATGTCAGGAAGGCTTCGATCAGGTCGTGTTAACCATTTGTAAGGATTGTTTCAAATGGAAAAGCATTGCTTATCGATCCAGATAACTTGTATTTGATCAGAAAGGGCTTTATTAGGCTTGTAACGTAGGCTTAGGTTACTGGCTACGAAAAAAAGATATTTGTAGGCTCAAAAAGTGGTGACCTAGCATTTAGTGCTTACTCTTAGAACTTCATTTAGCCCTGATGATTGATTTTTATAGTGACCTAGCATGCCCCCCAGTGTTTGTTTGGGCTTTAATCTTGACATGCTCCCCAGTATTTGTTTGGGTTTTTTCATTGGTATTTGGCACTAACGTTGTGCTGACTTGACATGCCCCCCAAGTATTTTGTTTGGGCTTTTTCATTGTTTTTTGGCACTAACATTATGCTGACTTGACATGCCCCCCAAGTATTTTGTTTGGGTTTTTTTCATGGTTTTTGGCACTGACATCATGTTGACTTGACATGTCCCCCAAAGTATTTTGTTTGGGCTTTTATCGCGACATGCCCCCCAGTATTTTGTTTGGGCTTTCTATGTTAGGTTTTAGTACTACCAAAATGTTGAATTAATTTGCTATAGTGTACTAAAACCCTTTTTGTGTTTATACCCCCCAACTTTGTTCGGGCGTCACTTGTCATTGAGGTATGTTTTGTAGAATTTTTTTTTTTTGCACTTGCCCCCCAGTGTAGGGTGTGATCCTTGTCAGGGTTAATTATCAAGAAAAAAAATTAGGCTCAAATAGGGACTTCAAGGGATATTTGAGACTTTGTCAAGGCATATCAAAGATGGTCTTTCTTCATTTCAAAAACATGCAATCTGAATCAATAAGCTTTGCTTTTCCATGCAAAACAAGTTTTTGATTTTTTAGATTATTTGTTTGGCTAAGAGATTAGCTTTATTATGTGGGTTTTGGTGGTATGAGATCACCTTTCAATGAAATCCTTTGAATTCCCAGAACACATTTGTTAAATAAACATCAAATTAGCATTTCTTTTCATACTAGACTTTGATTTGCCAAAAATCTTTATGAAATTATGGGGTCGTCCAGGAATAGAAAAGAGAGGATACACCAAGAATTCATAGCCAAATTTCAATTCCATTATGTTGTGAGTAATACATTAGGCATAATATTTCTTCACAATATCGGAGTTTACAGGCCTAGGCAGATCTTCTCCATCCATACTAGTTAGGATTAAAGCACCTCCCGAAAAAGCTTTCTTCACCATTTAAGGTCCCTCATAGTTGGGTGCCCATTTACTCTGGTCTTCTCCTAATGATATCTTTTTTAATACCAGATCTCCCTCTTTAAACACCTTGGCCTGACCTTTTTGTTGTAAGCTTTTGCTATCCTACCTTGGTATAACTGGTGGTGGCAAATAGCTGCTAGTCTCTTTTCATCGACTAAGTTTAATTGCTCGAACCTCAACCTTGACCATTCTGATTCTTCTAACTCTTCATCTTTTAAGACCCTTAATGATGGAATCTCTACTTCTAAAGGCGTGACTGCTTCCATTCCATACACTAAAACATATGGGGTTGCCCCTGTTGAAGTTCTGACAGTAGTGCAATATGCGTGCAAAGCATATGGGAGCATTTCATGCCAATCTCTGTAAGTGACAACCATCTTAAGATTCTTGTTAGCTGCTTCAACGGCCCCATTCATCTTTGGTGTATAAGGAGAAGAGTTGAGGTGCTTAATCTTCCACTTAGTGCAAAGTTCGACAATCAATTTTTCATTGAAATTCAGAGCATTATCAGTTACCAACCTTGCGGGTAGACCATAGCGATAGATCAAGTCCTTTTCGATGAACTTTTTGACAACCTTTTGCGTCACATGGGCATATGAATTAGCTTCCACCCATTTAGTAAAGTAATCAATTGCCACCAGAATGAATCTGTGTCCATTACTTGCCTTCGGGTTAATTGGCCCTATGACGTCTAATCCCCACATGTCAAATGGCCATGGTGAGGTCATGTTGAATAAAGGCTGTGGAGGTGCATTTATCTTTTCACCATAAACTTGGCATTTATGACATTTCCTAACATATGCCACGCAATCCCTTTCCATTGTCGACCAAAAATATCCAAACCTTTGCATTTGCCTTGCCATCGTATGACCATTGGAATGGGTGGCACAAATTCCTTCATGAACTTCTTCCAAAGCCTGCCCAATTTCTTTCTCATCCAGACATCTGAGTAAGGTGCCATCAAATGACCTTCTGTATAGGATTTCACCATCTAAATAGAAATTTGTGGCCATCCTTCTTAAAGTCTTTTTATCTGCTTTAGAAGCTTCAAGGGGGTATTCTTGCTGTTGGATGAATTTCTTGATATCATTATACCATGGCTTTCCATATGGTGACTCTTTGAGCGTGTAACAATGGGCTTGATGATTTCGAACCTTAATGTCGACTGGGTGGATCTTTTCTTTAGCACCAATTTGTACCATTGAAGCCAAAGTTGTCAAAGCATCGGCGAACTGATTTTTGTCTCTACTCATATGAGTGAATTTGATCTCCTCGAACTCACTCGCTAACTTTACAAGGTAGTTCTGGTAAAGTTTCAACTTTTCATCTTTGGTTTGCCATTCTCCTTTCACTTGGCAAATGATCAACATGGAATCCCCAAAAACTTCAAGCTTCTTAACTTTAAGTTCTAACGCAGCCTCTAAACCAATGATACAAGCTTCATATTCGGTCTTGTTATTAGTGCACTCGAATTGTAATCTTATTGAAAAAGGATATTGCTTCCCATTTGGGGAAATTATGACCGCTCCAATCCCATTTCCTGATACGTTTACTGCTCCGTCGAAATAAAGTGTCCACCACTTACTTGCCTCGGTGTCACCCCGATTACCAAGATGTCTTCATCAGGAAGATCAAAATCTAAAGGCTCATAATCTTCCATGGCATGGTCTGCAAGATGGTCAGCAATTACACTGCCTTTTACTGCTTTCCTAGTCATAAAAACAATGTCGTACTCTGCTAACAACACTTGCCACCTGGCTATCCTACTTGATAGATATGGCTTCTCACAAATGTTTTTAAGCGGATCCAGCTTAGAAATTAGCCACGTTGTGTAGTACAACGTATACTGTCTGAGTCTTTTCGCACGCCATACCAAGGCACAACATAACTTCTCAATCATGGTGTATCTGGACTCGTAATCGTGAAATTTTTTACTCAAGTAGTATATAGCTTGCTCCTTTCTTCCAGATTCGTCATGTTGTCCCAGCACATAGCCCATGGCCGTTTATGTGACCGTTAAGTACAAAATCAATGGCTTCCCTGGTATTGGGGGTACTAACAACGGAGGATTTTGTAAATACCTCTTTATCTTATTGAAGGCTTCTTGGCAATCATCATCCCATACTCCAGGATTTTTATTCCTAAGTAAGCAAAAAATCGGTTCACATGTCATTGTTAGCTGGGATATGAAGCGGGCTATGTAATTCAAGCGTCCAAGAAAACTCCTTACTTCCTTCTCAGTCTTAGGTGCTTGCATTTCTTGTATGGCTTTGGTTTTATTTGGATCAATTTCTATTCCTCGGTTGCTTATAATAAAGCCTAGTAATTTTCCTGTCTTTACTCCAAAGGAGCATTTGGCCGGATTCAATTTTAACTGGCACTTCCGCAATCTTTCGAATAGTTTCCTCAATATCTGCACATGGTCTTCTTCAATTTTGGATTTAGCCAGTATATCATCCACATAGACCTCAACTTCCCGATGCATCATGTCATGGAATAATGCGACCATCCCTCATTGATACGTTGCCCCAGCATTCTTCAAACCGAATGGCATTACCTTATAACAGAAAGTTCCCCAAGGTGTGACAAAAGTGGTTTTCTCTTTGTCCTCTTCTGCCATCCTAATTTGGTTGTAACCAGAAAAACCATCCATAAATGAATATATGGCATTTTTAGCAGTGTTATCCACCAAAATATCTATGTGAGGTAATGGAAAATCATCTTTCAGGCTTGCTTTGTTCAAATCTTTATAGTCCATGCACACTCGGATCTTTCCGTCCTTCTTTGGGACTACAACCGTATTAGCTACCCACTGAGGATAGTGAACGACATCTAGAAACCCTGCATCCCATTGTTTTTGTATCTCTGCTTTCACCTTCAAGAGCATATGTGACCTCATTCTCCTAGTTTTTTGCTTGACTGATATACTTCCTTCTATTAAAGGGATTTTGTGCACCACTATATCAGTATCTAAACCCGGCATTTCTGTATAAGTCCAAGCAAAAACATCTATATATTCATGCAAAAGAGAAGTCAATTCTTCTTTTTCCTCAATTGTTATGAGGGTATCGATTTTTAACTCCTTTTTCTCCTGCTGGGTTCCTACATCAACAGTCTCAAGCTCCTCGCTAACAGGCTTCCAAGTCTTTTCGGAATTTTCCATCAACCTAGCAAATTCTTTTATATCCTCTTCTTCCCACTCCTCATCATCAAGTGTAGTGACATTATTGAAATTTGGCCAATTATTCTTAGTGTAATAGTTTTGTGAATGGTTGGAACTTTCAGAACTCCTGAAAGTGTAATGTGTATTTGTGTAAGAGCGATTATTTGCAAACAATATGTCATAGATAAAAATGCATGATCTCATTAAAAAAAAAAGGTGCTCATTTAACAAGGCAAAATATCGCAGCATCGTGAGCTAGATTACTGCTATGATCAAAATAAAACACATGTTCATGAACAAACAAAAACAATTACTTTTTGAACACAATACGAACAGGCTCCATCTTCCAGTTCTGGAACACTTCTCCTTCAGCCAATTTCCGCACGAAGGTTTTTGCAGAGGGGGCGTCAATGTTGTGGATGGAGAGCTGCGGGAAATCTGCTTCTTCCTCCTGGTATTCGAGAGTGCCAACATGTAGGTCTCTCATTCCTGCTTTGATTAACCCTGTTGAGCTGCAGAAGGATTCTTGAAGTGGTGGGATGACAAGGTCTTCATCTTTCGATTCTCTTCCTTCGATTTTTGCCATCTTGGCCTCCCTTCTAATCTGAGCAGCCCGTTTGAAATCTTCTTTCTTCGGCTTATTTCCGAGCCCGAACCTTTGATCAACACATTTCAATTTTATTATGTTGACTCGCTCTGGCATTCCACTGACAGGGTCAAGTTGAAAAGGGATTTTATTCCGCAAGAAACATTTGGCAGCCATTTTTGCAGCTTTTGGGATCCTCGGCTTTTTCAATGTGGCACCCTCAAGGATCCACTCTGCATTTGCTACTTTGAATGCATGGATGTTCCTGTCTTCACAAACCTCTGTTTCTATAAACGGTACAGCCACATTTTTAACTATTGATATGGTTTCTTCAGCCTTTACAGTAACCAACATCACGTTTGCAATATACTTTAAACATTGGTGTAATGAAGAAGGTACTGCTCCTACTGTATGAATCCATGGCCTACCTAGTAACATGCTATAAGATGGATGGATATCCATCACTTGCAACGTTACCAAGAACATTTGTGGTCCTATATACAGCTCCACCTCAATAGTCCCCACTATCTGCCTCGGTGACCCGTCATATGCTCTTGCCATCATGGTGCTTGGCTTCATATGTGACTCATCGATGGGCATCTCTTTCAGCATATGCCTTGGTAACACATTTAGAGCAGAGCCATTATCAATTAATACTTTTCCAATCAAAACATACTTATATTGTATTGTGATGTATAACGGCTTATTATGCCCTGTGCCGCTAGGATCCATTTCGTCATCGGAAAAGTACATATAATTTGAGGCCTATATTCTCCCCACTAAATGCTCCATGGCAACTGGGTTGATGTCTTGGGGTACATAGGCCTCATTCAACACTTTTTGCAAAGTTTTCCGATGAGATTCAGAACTTAAAATCAGGGAAAGCAATGATATCTTAGCAGGGGTTCTCTTAAGTTGCTCCACAATACTATACTCGCTATGCTTTCATCAACTTTAAGAATTCATTGGTTTCCTCTTCTGTCACAAGTTTATTTGTTTCTTCGGACACATCAATCACTTCTTTCCCTTTAATCTTCTTTAACTCCTCTAGAGTAAAACATCTGCCACTTCGAGTCAATCCTCCAACTTCTGGTGGAAGGACAAATGGTTGTCTTACACCTTGAGATGAATGCCCATAATTGTAAGGCATGGTATTATAGTCTTTTTTAGGTGTAATGGAGGGCTTGGTCAAAACTAGTCTGGGTGGCCCTCCCGGAGTGAAATGAACCCTGCACACTCCTTTATCTGACAACTCTGTCACAACCACTTTATCCTCTGTTATTGTCTCTACCCAAAGCAGGCCTCTGTTCATCATTTGCATCACATTTTTATAGAAGCCCGGACATTGACTAATAAAGTGGCCCTTCTGGTCAAGATGTTGGCAACATCTTATGCCATCATACTTTGCTCTTGTCAACATCTGATAAATTCCTTCCATTGGCACCTTTAGCCTCTTTGGATACTCAACGTCCAACACATTTACTGATCCGTCACCCGAAGCATGACCCGGTAATGGATTAGTGTTTACATTTGGGGGATCTTCAAACGTCACCCATCTAGCTTTTAACAATTGCAGGAGCTTCCTTTTGAATGCATTGCATGTGTGGATGCCGTGTCCTGTGATTCCTGCGTGGTATTCACAGGTGAGATCCGGTCTATACCAACTAGGGTAAGGTGGTTGCAGAGGTATCAGAGGTAGAGGGGCTACTAGCCCAATGCTTAACAGCTTTTGATATATTTCATCCAAAGGTAAAGGTAGTGGGGGTAATTGTTCTTGAACTCTTGGGCGATTTCCTTTCGGAAAACCCTCAGTTTGGTTTTTTGAGGCATTCTCAACTTGACTTCCAGGCCTTTTGGTAGGGTATGGGGATTTGAAGTTAACGTTAGCGATTTGGGATGATGAGGTGCTATATTTTTGGAATTGGGTGTTCCTTCCCCTATAACCAGTCTCAATGTGGTCTATCTCCCTCTTCTTTCCAACAAAACCTTTTTTCTCTATTGGTGCAGAGATCCTTCCATTCTTAATCCCTTGCTCTATCCGTTCTGCCACAGCTACAGCGTCAGTGAATTGCTGAGCTGAACTGCCCATCACATGTTCTTAAAAGGGTGCTTTCAGTGTGTTGGCAAATAGAGTTACCATTTTCCTATCCAAGAGAGGAGGGTGCACTTGGGCATCTAAGTCTCTCCACCTTTGGACATATTCTCTTATGCTTTCCTTTTCAGCCTTCTCCAAGCTTGATAGGCTGGTCCTATCAGGGGGGATATCCATATTGTACTTGTATTGTTTAACAAAAGCATCCACTAAGTCTTTCCAACTGCAAATCCTTGTGTTGTCGAGCCTCATATACCAACTTAAAGCCGGCCCATTCAAACTATCCTGGAAAAAATGCATTAGTAGCTTTTCATCATGTACTACTTCAGCCATTTTATTACAGTATGACTTTAAATGGGTGACAGGGCATTGCGTCCCTGTATACTTGATGAAGTCTGGAATGTGGAATTTCTTTGGGACCACCACATTTGGAACTAAACACATCTCCACTGCTTTCACTGGGTCGTATAAATCTACTCCTTCAATGGCTCTTATCCTGGCCTCTAACACTGCCATTTTCTCTTGATCTGCATTATCAGACAATTGTGTCTTATGAGATTCGTTTGCAAATGCTTCAACCGGTGGTACCGGAACGGGTGCTGGGGCTGCTGATTGCACAAATACAGGAGGTTGTGGAGGATCCTGAATTCTTTCTCCTGTCACCTCATCAGGGTTGTTTGTTGTTTGTGCAGGCCTATTCGAAGGACCTTCTCCTGAAGCATTTCTTAATGCTTGTTCGTGTAGACCAGTAAGACGGGCTACGCTTTCTTTCAAGGCATTTAGCTCTCCTTGGAAATAGGCATCTTGGTGTGCACGCTCTTCATTCTCCATGCTTCTTTGTCGGAGCCGAGTATTGTAAATTCTGGAAGGCGAAGTTCTTCGGGGACCTATATTTTGACTTGTTGATGATATGCATGTTATTTATGAAAAATGAATGTGTGCATGATGATTTTTATTTGTATTTTTATTTTGAAAACCAATCCATGATTTCCTTGTCGGCTAAGATCCGTAGTCTGATGCTTGAGGAGAGTCTTGTCCGAATATTCAAATCAATTGAATCACACACACTTGACAAAAAGCAAAAGGTGGACCTTGTCCATTTCATTCATCAAAATAGAGTCATACAAAAGCATTTACTCAAACGCTACCCCTCTGTTAGCTACAAACCTAACAAAACATGAGAGTTCATCCAAGTATGCTTCATATTTACGAGCACTTCCGCCAATTCTAGTATCCTTTACACGTAGCTCATCGGCTTTTCTAACTACTATGTCAATTAGCTTATCTGTTTGCTCTATCTTATGATGAAATACAACATTATCCTGACGTAACGTTTCATTACTGGCAGTCAACGAGTAATTATTTTTTTCTAATATCTCAACCATTTTCTCAAGCTACCGGGCCTGCTCCTTAGCCTTTTGTAGCCCTGCATCGAACCTTGTCATCTCAGAGTTCAACTGAGCTTCAATTTCGGCGGTGCATTCTTGCCATTCACTGCGTTGCTCTTGCACTATCTTTAGTTCCCCTTCCCGGGTTTCTAGTTCAGCTTGTAAGGTGGAAACACTATCTCTTAGGCCATTGGCTAGGGTTAAGTATCTTTTCATGTCGGACTCTGTTACCCTTCTTGCCTCCAACTCATTTTCCGCCAACTCATTTTCTGCCTGAACCTTGTACTGGGCTTTCAACTCTTTTTCTTCTTCAAGGACAAGACTAGCCACCCTTCCTTTCTCCTTCTCAGTTTCCCACTTCATCTTGTAGTGATCTCTTTTCTTTTTTACCGATGCTATCAACTCTTGGCATTCATGCTCTCTACTCTTAGAGGCTTTCTTCAAAGCAACCAATTCTTTTTCCATTGCCTCATACTTACTAGTCCGGTCATTTCGTTGGGAGCCCATTTCTTCTAGCTGACTCTTTCTTTGCATCAGCTTATTAATCTGCTCTTCTTTTCCTTGCAATTGTTGATCCAACAAAACCCTCATCTATCTTTCTTCCAAGAGTTGCTCCTCAAGGAATTTTTGACGACCTTTGCTGTTGTTGAACTCAATCCTTAACTTCTCCAATTCTTTCTGTACATCCTCCTTGTCAATCTTTTTTCTTTTAGTTCCCGCAACCTCAGGTGCCTTATCTCGCATCAGGCTTTGTCTTACTGCATTCTGGGGTGCCTCGTAGCTCCTCCAAGCTAAGTAATTGGGACTAACAGAAGACTCTTTTGGGTGAGGCTCTCTACCCACTAAAACAGGTTGCCCCCAGTCACTTTTAATAACCTCGAGCTCAGCCACTGAATTGACTTCTTTGAAAGAACCCATGCACCTGATCAACCCTTTAGTTCTCGGCACATATTGGGTTTCCCTGAACTGCCTAGTTACTAGGGAGGGACAATAGCCGATATAACCGGTTAAGCCAATTAATGGGACCCATGCCTTACTACCGCAACTCATTAGATAAGTTGAACTACTCACCCAAGGAGCTTTCCATCTGAATTTACTTTCGGGAAGCGCTCGGTATTTCTCCATCCAAGCTTTTTCATCCAAATCCTTCCATTCTTCACTCAGAACTAAACCAAGAGGCCTCATGTTAAACCACCAAAAATTGTTGAAAACTTCTCTTGGGGTTTCCAGATGACTAACAATCCACATGAATAATAGAGGGATACAACACCGCATTGCTCCTTTCCCACGCAACCTGCAGTGGATCAAAGATAGGAAAGTCTCAGCCAATATAGCTACAGTGGGATTATTTTTTCTTTGCTCATATTCAACAAAAACACTAGCTGCTTCCAAGCTAATAATTCCGACAGCTTCTGAAGGGAACAATACCAAACCGAAAATAGCAAAGGCCACTGACCGACACCCTTCTTCTCCAAGCCCCCCTTTATCTTTACTTGCTTTCAACTTGTTCTCAATTGCCTTCCATTTGAAATCTCCAGAAGATGTCATGTACTGGTCTACTTGATCCAAGCCTAAAAGCTTAGCGACCTCTTGGACTGTATTCTCAATTTTCTGCCTGAAATAAACTTTGTGAGGATTGTGAGGAAAACTAAGGATTTGAGCATACTCTTCTATGGTAGGGGTCATGTCGATGTTCCCAAAGGTAAAACATCGGTAATTGGGATCCCAAAAGTGCATAAGGGCTTTGACGGCTGATATCTGAATTGGGATCTTCATCAAATGAGCGATTCTTCCATATCTGACTTCAAATAACGGCTCATCTACATACCCCAAGATGGGCATAAGCCTCTTCATATTTTCTGTAGAGTAGTGGATTTTGGTCATGTGTGGCAACTCATTGATCTTACCCCTCGGGCAATCTCCCTCAGTTAACTGCCTCATCTCGGATCTTTCCCCGTATTCCGAAAAGGTCAAGGAAGTCATGGTCTTGGATTGATAATTTCTGCGAAAATTTTAAAAATGAAATGAATAATTGGAGAGTTTGTGTCCCACGTTCTAAGTCATTACATGAGGGGTAAGCTTTCTATCTGGTCTCAAAAGGTCTATGAACTGCCCAGTGACCGCCTTACATGAAGGTGGTATGGGGGTTTACAAGAAATGGTTGGGGCACAGTATGACCGCCATTATCAAGTAAACACACAGTTCATAGTAGGATGTTTCACGAATCTGAACCTCGACTGGAAGTCATGGGGCAGACCGCTAGTCCCCACCTAACTTAGAATTGGATTCATTTAGGAAATTAATATGCATGATGAAATTAATTCAAACTAGATGATATGCATAAACTGAAAGTAAAATGCATGCTAAAGTAGTAAAAATGCGTGTAAAAAGTAATGAACCGAAGAATAAACAATCAAACAGACAAAGCTCAGTCTAGCAAGTCCCTAGTGGAGTCGCCATCTGTCACGACAGCGATTTTTTTCGTGCTTCGCGCCCCGCCGTTCCCCGCGTATTGGGGGAAACAACGGCGCGCGGTGAAAATGGAGGATTGTGTTTTATAGTCGTAAAATTTACGACTATAATTATGAGGAGTCGCCACCTAGTATTAAGGTCACTAGGAACCTATTGGTCTGCGAGAGTCTAGGGTAAGGGGACTTGTTGTGCAAGGGGAAGACGCATCACCCCAGTGCACCCTACCTGAGGTAAGCTGCATTGTTGCTTGATTTTTTTTCTAAGTTAAAAATATATTTTAACACTACATTTAAAAAAAAATTGTTTGCGGGTGTACTTTACAATGTAATTTTACACCGCAGTTGAAAAAAACTCCTTTTTTATTATGTACGGGTGTACTTTACAATATAAATTTACACCGTAGTTAAAACCCCTTTTTTCTATCCATGGATGTACTTTACAATGTAAATTTACACCCTTACATCGTAGTAAAAACAAAAACTCCTTTTTTATTATCTACGAGTGTACTTTACAATGTAAATTTACACCGTAGTTAAAACCCTTTTTTTATCCATGGGTGTACTTTACAATGTAAATTTACACCCTTACATCGTAGTAAAAAAAACTCCTTTTTTATTAACTACGGGTGTACTTTACAATGTAAATTTATACCCTAATAGATAAAACAAAAATATTTATAATTATTTTTGATATTTTGGCCAAATTCCAACGGATAATCATAAACCAGTTACAATATCCGATTTTGTTTTAAAGCATGAGAAAAATGCGAAATGTATATTTTTTTAAAAAAAATGCTTGAAAAATTTTGGAATTCGGCCGTATGCATAAAAAAAACTCTTTTATGCTTTTTATTTTTTATTTTTTTTAAAATAACATAAGGTAAAAATAAAATAAAAATACAATAATGGAAAAGAAAAAATATGTGGGTCAGTCACCATACCGATGGGATCGGTGCCGACAAATTCACTATTGCTAAAGGTCAGTCGATACCCAGATTCTAATAGGCCTGGACCGACGACCTAGTTTTATGAAAGTCTGGGTTGACAGCTCAGCTACGATGGGATCGGATCGACCGCCTGATCTTTCATGGAGTTGGGTTGACAGTCCCGACACCGATGGGTCTGGACCGACGCCCAATATGTCTGGGTCGGGCTAAACTTATGGACTGGGCCTCCAGTCCAGGTGGGCTGAAGCCCACTTGGATTAAGCGTTCGGGCCGGGCACAAAGCCCGGCCCTCCCTTCTCAGGCCCAGCCCGCATGAACAGTAGGACGCGAGATCATGTCCCATCACGCATGCAAATGGGCCGGGAGGAAGAAGACGATGAAGAGGGATGTTTTTCGAGTGTGACGAAATACGTACCTGTTAGTACTTTTGAGTAGAGGAGGTCGAGGTGATGATTCCTGTCGTGGTGGCACCGTCAACGGTGGCCGGAGGGAGCTTCCAAAGTCGCCAGGCTTGTGCTGCAACTGTCACCGTTGCTTCGCCTGAGAGTGGGGTTCGGTTTCTGGTATATGGGGGAGTTTTATGGTGATGTTAAGGATGGTAATGGGTGGTCAAAATGGATGTTAATGGTGGAGAAAGAGTTTGGCTGAAGTGTTTCTAGAGAGAGAGAGAGGTTGTAGGCCGAGAGAAAGAGAGAGAGAGCTGGTTGTTGGGGACTGTCGCGACGGCGATTTTTTTTACGCTCTTCGAGCCCCGCCATCCCCCTTGATTTGGGGGAGAAAACGGCGCGCGGTGAAATGGGGGGTTGTTTTATAGTCGTAAAAATTTATGACTATAATTATGAGGAGTCGCCACCTAATATTAAGGTTATTAGGAAACCTATTGGTCTGCGAGAGTCTAGGGTAAGGGGACTTGTTGTGCAAGGGGAAGACGCATCACCCCCAGTGCACCCTACCTAAGGTAAGCTGCATTGTTGTTTGATTGTTTTTTTCTAAGTTAAAAAAAATATTTTTACACTGCATTTTCAAAAAAAATATTTTTTTGTCTGCGGGTGTACTTTACAATGTAATTTTACACCGCAGTTGAAAATCTTTTTTCTTATCTACGGATGTACTTTACAATATAATTTTACACCGTAGTTAAAATCTCTTTTTTTAATCTACGGATGTATTATACAATGTAATTTTACACCGTAGTAAAAATATTTTTTATCTGCGGGTGTACTTTACAATGTAAATTTACACCGCGAAAGCTAAAACAAAATAATTGTTAAATTATTTTTGACATTTTGGCCAAATTGTAAACTGGTTATGATATCCAAATTTTCGTTTTAAAATATGAGAAAGATGCAACATATTTTTTTATGAAGAATATAATGAGAAAACTTTGGAATTCGGTCGTATGCATGAAAACAACACATTTTTATATTTTTGAAGATTTGTTTTTTTATATATATATTTTTGTTATTTTTAAAATAATAAAAGAAACAAAAATAAAAATAAAAGGTGGTGGGCTGGCTACCCAGCCCAGATGGGCCGAGAGGCCCATCACCTTTGTGGTTGGGCCTTCCAGCCCTGATGGGCCGAGGGGCCCATCACCTTTGGTGGCTGGGCCGGGAACAAAATCCGGCCCAGAACAGTGGCAACGCTGGGGAGTGACCAGGTTGCGGCGAAGGAGAAGGTGAATAGTAAGATTTTCGACTGTGACGAAAGGCTTATCTATTAGTACCGTTTGGTAGAGGAGATCGAGGTGATGATTCCTGTCGTGGTGGCGTCGGCAACGGTGGCCTGTGGTGGCTGGAGGAGGCGTCGGAGTCCAACGAATTCACATCGCTGCTACTGCCGCCTGGTCTGTTGCTTCGCCGGAGACTGGGGCTGAGTTGCTGGAGACGAGGGGGAGATTATCTTGGTGATGTGAGTGGTGACGGGTGGTTGAGTGGCCTTTAACGGCGGAGAGAGAGAGAGAGCTCGGAGAGCTGTTTTTTAGAGAGAGAAGAGGCTTGAAGACTGGGAGAGAGATGAGGCCGAGGAATAAAGAAACTCACAAGCAAAGATTAACAGGGATAATTTTCCACACATGTATTGATGATTCTATGTTTGATTTATACATAGTTCTAAGTAAGGTATGAATCTAATTACAGAAACAAGTTGCAACGGTAAAGCTATGATTAAGCTAAGCATTTACATTGTAACGGCTACTTTGTGTAAGGTAAATAACAGAGGATTATTTGTTGTGATACTTGGAATGATCTTCGGCTGAGTTCTGGTGATCTTCCTTAATACGCCCCCTCAAAATCGAGCTGCCATCAGCAAGAGAGATTTTGCGTATGAGAAGGTCGATCCCGCTGTCGTGATGGGGGGCTTGGTGAGTAGGTCAGCAAGCTGATCATTGGTATGAACATGACTGACTTGAAGAATTCCACGATGCACAAGATCACGAACAAAATGGAGGTCGATTTGAATATGTTTCATTCTTGAGTGATGAACAGGGTTGAAACTGAGATGGGTGGCACCGAAATTGTCACAAAGGAGAGAAGGTGATGAGTTGAGTTGAATGCCAAGTTCCCGTAGAAGAGAGGATAGCCACATAGTTTCAGAGGCTGCATTTGCAAGGGCTCTATACTCAGCTTCAGTAGACGATCGTGCAACTGCGCGTTGTTTCTTGGAGCTCCAGGAAATGGGGTTGGAGCCAAGAAAACTAATGTAAGTCGAAGTGGGACGTCGCGATCATCAAGATTACCTGCCCAATCAGCATCAGAAAAAGTAGTTAGAGCACAATGTGATTTGGATTTAAGATGAATACCATAAAAAATAGTGTGCTTGAGATAGCGAAGAAGACGCTTCGTGGCTGTCCAGTGAGTCTGAGTGGGCATGTGCATGAACTGAGAAAGCTTGTTCACAGCGTAGGAGATGTCTGGCCGAGTGAGAGAGAGGTACTGAAGGCTGCCAAGAACTTGACGATATGTTGTGCCATCGAAAGAGGGTGAGCCATCCGTGAGCTTTAGGGAAGTGCTTGTGGAGAGAGGCGTAGTTACAGCCTTTGCACCAAGCATTTTTGTGGTATTCAGTAAGTCGCGGATGTATTGATGCTGTGAAAGGAATAGACCAGCTGGAGTGGGTAACACTTCCACCCCTAAGAAAAAATGGAGTTGTCCCATGTCCTTGAGAGAAAATTTACAACCAAGTTGAGCAACAATAAAATCAACAAAGGAGGGATCATTCCCTGTTAGTACTAAATCATCAACATACACTAAAAGATAACAAATAATTGAATTATGATTGTAAATAAACAAAGAGGAGTCAGCTAAGGAATTTGTAAAACCAATTTGCAGCAGAGCAGTTTTCAAAGCCAAGTACCACGCTCTAGGTGCCTGTTTAAGGCCATAGATGGCCTTACGAAGGCGACAAACATGGTTCGGTTTGCTGGAATCTTTGAATCCAGGAGGTTGAATCATATAAACAGTTTCACTCAATGTTCCATGCAGGAAAGCATTATTTATGTCCATCTGCCTCAAATTCCAACCACGCATCACAGCAACAGATAATATAATTCTAATGGTGGCTGGCTTGACTACAGGACTAAATGTCTCTGTATAGTCAACCCCAGGCCGTTGATGGTACCCTTTGGCAACGAGGCGTGCCTTGAACCGGTCAATTGACCCGTCGGGTTTTCTCTTAACACGGTAAACCCACCGACAACCAACTAGGTTGCAGGAACGGGGAGGAGGGACTAAGCCCCATGTCCCGTGCTTCATAAGAGCGGTAAGCTCTTGAGACATGGCAGTGCGCCAGTGAGGGTTGGACAGTGCTTGACTTAAGCATGTAGGCTCAATAATTTCAGCAAGAGGATGTTTTGTCACAATGTTCAATTGTTTAGGTTTGAAGATGTTATTTTGAGAGCGGGTTGTCATGGGATGGGATCTAATTGCTGGAATTTGTGTTGTTTGGGTCATAGGGGGGTTATCGGGTGAAGGGAAATTTGGGGAAGAAGGGGGGTTATCGGGTTGATTAGGGTTGGCAGATGTTTGAGTTGAACAATGGGACTGTTGTGCAGTGATGAGAATAGGATTTGATGCAGGTGATGAGCATGGCAAGATTGAACGAGAATTAAACAAAGAAGGAGACAGATGCATACCTGAAGGGGCTGTCGTTGATGATGAGTTATCCTCCGGAGACACTGGTGGCAGACGATGAAGAGATGGAGATGGGACTGTACTTGGCACGATTTGAGCAGGAGACATATTGTAAAAGAAGAGTGAATCACTCAAAGATTTTTCTGGTGAAGATAAGAGAGATGGAAGACTTCGGTTCTCATCAAAAACGACGTGTCGGGAGAGATAGAACCGATGAGTTTTTGGGTCAAAGCATTTATATGCATTTTGGGTTAATGAATAACCCAAAAAGATGCAAGGTACTGATTTTGGTTCCATTTTGTGATGGTTGTATGGTTTTGTAAGAGGATAGCAAAGACATCCAAATTTTACGTAATTTAAGATAATTTGGAGATTGATTAAAAAAGTGCTTGATATGGAGATATATTATGAAGTAAAAATGTGGGTTGACGATTAATTAAATATGCAGCTGTTTGAAAAGCATGAGGCCAATATTTGAGGGGTAAATCGGAATCATGGAGAAGAGTCAAACCAGTTTCAACTAAATGTCGGTGACGACGTTCGGAAACACCGTTTTGTTGTGGGGTATGGGGAGCTGTAGTAAAATGACTAATACCATGCTGAGTAAAAAAAGATTTGAGACCCACATATTCTCCTCCATTATCGGAGTATAGGTTTTAATCTTGTTTTGAAAATGATTTTCTACAAGAGCTTTAAATTGAGGAAAAATGGTTTTAACATCAGATTTGTTTTTCAAAGTATAAACCCACATGTATTTGGTATAATGATCAATTAAAATAATGTAATACCGAGAGCCATCAAGACCAACACAATGAGCTGGGCCCCAAACATCAGTATATATGAGATCGAGAGGGGCATCACTAGATAGGCTTGTGGTTCGAAAAGGTTGGCGATGCGCTTTATTAATAGAACATGATGAACATAAAGTAGAATTTTTATTTTTCATAAATGGAAGAGAAAAACCATGAATAATATGGTGAACAGTTTTCAGGGAGGGATGACCAAGTCTTTTATGCCATCCATCAACTGATACTCGCTCATGCACATTTGCAACTATAGGAGAGGAGGGCGCCACCAGTGTTTTCGGAAAGATGTAAACACCATCTTGACATGCACCCTTTGCTAGAATTATCCTTGAGTACCTATCCTTCACAAGAAAATAATATGGGTGAAATTCAATAAACACATTATTTTGAGAAGTAAAACGATGCACAGATATGAGATTCTTTGAGAGATTTGGCACACATAAAGTATTTTTAAGAAAAAATATTTTTTTATTGGATTTAAGAGCAAGAGATCCTATGTGTGAAACAGGCAAACCTGAACCATCACCAAGTACAACTTCATCGGTTCAGTCATATTCGAATGAATGGTGAGGTTATTAAGATCTCCCGTGATGTTGTGAGAGGCGGCGGAGTCCATAAGCCATTTTGAGTCCGTAGAGGGAGCAGAGGTGCAATTAACGGTTGCCATGGGAGATTGAATCTGTGGACAAAATTTTGCAGTGTGACCGATATTGTCACAAAATTGACACTTGGGCTGATAACGTTTTTGAGAAGAATTGGGCCGGCCCACATTTCTGTCATATTGTCTGGTATACCCACCAGTATTGCGATGATGGACTTGATTTTTATGAAAGCCCATAGGCTCACCTGTACTGCGTGGAGCCTGGTTCCTATGAAAGCCCATCGGCTTATTATATGTTCTCTGTTGAGAACGACCAGATGAGCTGCGATTTGTATAATTGGCAGATGCCAACAGTTGGGACGAGGTCGTTTCAAGACGACGAAGATAACTTTCATGTCCAGCCAATATGTCATGCAGCTCTTCAAAGTTGAGAGATTTTTCTCTGGCACGAATGGGTCCTGTGATTTCCCTGAAATCAGACCCTAATCCATTCAAGATATACAAGGTGAGATCGTCATCTGAGATGGGGTGGTCAATGACAGCAATTTCATCAGCCAAGATTTTTACGGCATGAAGGTATTCAGGAATTGAACGATTTCCCTTTTTCATCAAGGTAATGTCTTCCTTGAGTTGCATAGCTCTCATCCGAGATTTGCTAGCATACATGTTGTTCAACTTTTGCCAAGCCTCATATGAAGTTTTGGAGGCTGCGATGAGAGGAGTGATGGTTGTTGAAGTGGAAGCAAAAATCGCACTAAGAATGAGCTTATCCTGCCGAACCCAGTTGTTCATGATTGAGGCAGATGAAGAAATGCCATCGGAGAGTGGGCACACTGATTTCCCTGTGACATAATCTAAAAGATCATATCCAATTAGGAGCGCTTCAAATTGGGCGCGCCATTGGGAGAAGGTGGAAGAGGTTAGCTTCCCATTGATCTGGGCTACAATATTGAGTGCTATGAGTGGAGTTTCAGTGGGAGAGGATGGTT
Organism: Salix viminalis; assembly: GCA_029228465.1. Classification (NCBI taxonomy): domain Eukaryota; kingdom Viridiplantae; phylum Streptophyta; class Magnoliopsida; order Malpighiales; family Salicaceae; genus Salix; species Salix viminalis. The sequence continues at coordinate 828,831 of CM055442.1, forward strand.
GATTGTTGGGATTTTGGGGTGTGGCCATGACTGGGTTCGGGGTAGGGATCGTGTTCTCGTTGGAGGTAGTATGCTCTGATACCATAAAGAAACTCACAAGCAAAGATTAACAGGGATAATTTTCCACACATGTATTGATGATTCTATGTTTGATTTATACATAGTTCTAAGTAAGGTATGAATCTAATTACAGAAACAAGTTGCAACGGTAAAGCTATGATTAAGCTAAGCATTTACATTGTAACGGCTACTTTGTGTAAGGTAAATAACAGAGGATTATTTGTTGTGATACTTGGAATGATCTTCGGCTGAGTTCTGGTGATCTTCCTTAATAAGGAAGACAAGGAAGATGAAGAGATTTTACGTTATGTCGTCTCCCTCTCTTTGCGAAATTTTTTTCTCGTTCTCTGCGTAAATTCTCCCCTCTGTTCGTAAAATTTTTGCTCCCTCTACTCTCTGTGTTTTTCCTCTGTTTTCTGCGTTTTTTTTTCTCTCCTCCTGTCACGTAATTCCCTCCTTTCCTCCTCCTTTCTCTCTTTTCTTCTCTATGTAAAAAACTCTCCCTTTTTACGTGAAACTATGCTCGTTTTTTTCAGTTTTTCTCTCCGTAACGTGATTTTCCCCCACCTGCAGCGTTCATGGCTGCCTTTTATAGAAGCTTGGCCTGCCACGGTGGCTGGAATACTGTGGTTGACGTCGGCGTGGTGACTTGCTTTCGGCTGGTGGCTGCTGCTGGTGGGCTGTCGGCGGCGTGGTGGCTGGTAGGTAGGTGCAGATAAAGGCAACGGCGGGCTGTTTTTTGGAGGGAAATGCAAAATGCAATTTGGTCCTTCGATTTGTAATTGTTCTAATTGCACCCCCAATTGGTTTTGAACTTTTAATTTTGTGCAATTGTACCCGTCTGAAGTTCAATGTTAGCCTTAAATGTGCGCGCCTGTTTTATTCTGGTCCCTGACTTTTGATTTATGCAATTTGACCCTCAATTGACCATTAAACTCTTAATTATCTTCAATTTGACCCCTAATTTCGCACAATTAGCTTGGAAAGATTCAATTGGGTCTCAAAAAATTTCAATCTTCTCAATTGAGCCCGAATTAAACTCAAGAATTTGATTTTTTTATCAATTAAGCACTTAATAAAATTAATTTGACCAATTTAAAGCATAATTAAGTCCTTGAACTTAATTAAATTCTTCCATTGGATCCTAAATTAATTCCCAAACATAATAATATTTTAAATTAGGCCATGATTAAATCAAATTGGCCTAAAAAAATATAATTATAATTTTTGACTTAATTTTTACCTTGAATTTGTATTTTCTCTCATTTTTGGGGCACAAAAGAGATATGATTCAGCTCAGGAAATATTCAAAATTTTCACCGTGATTTTCCACCGACGCCAAAACCCTTTTTATTTTATTTTTGTTATTTTTATTTTATTTTGGGGAGTAACCCAAAAATTGGGTTACGACAGTTGCCCCCCTCTTTACAATGCTTACGACTAAAGTTTTGTAAAAGACTTTAGATAGTAAGCGTTGTAAAGAAAAAGAAAAGTGGATTTATCAGACCAAGAAATGGTTAATCCATCCAGAAATGAGAATGAGGACTATAAAGCGCACTCAGAAAGGGATGATAAGATAAGGCTAAAAAGCGCACTACCTAAGGTATTGGGGCTGAAGGAGGACCCCTAAAAAGGATGGAAGATGGTGATGTTTGTGAATGACACAAGAAAATGGTCTCATTGTGATGGGTCCACTACCCAGGAAAGATGATGAAGATGGTTTCATTGTAATGGGTGACCTACCCGGATGACAATAGTGAAGATGGTCTCGTTGTAATGGGTGACCTACTGAGGTGAAAAATGGTGAAGGTGGTCTCATTGTAACGGGTGACCTACCCAGGTGAGAGTGATGGAGATGGTCTCATTGTAATGGATGACCTACCCAGGTGACAAATGGTGAAGACGGTCTCATTGTAACGGGTGACCTACCCAGGAATTATGATGGAGATGGTAAAAACAAAAAGACGGTCTTGTTGTAATGGGCGACTTGCCCAATTGAAAATGGTGAAGATTTCATGGGATGGAAGATAAGGCTAGAAAGTGCACTATTCACATTGATGATCGAGGGTTGGAAAACACACTCGAAGATGAAGAGGAAAATAGGGCTGGAAAGCGCACTATTTAAATTGATGGTCGAGGGTTGGAAAACGCACTCGGTGAGGGAAAATAGGGCTGGAAAGCGCACTATTTTAAATTAATGGTCGAGGGTTGGAAAACGCACTCGAAGATGAGGGAAAATAGGGCTGGAAAGCGCACTATTTTAAATTGATGGTCGAGGGGGACGATGGTGATGGTTTTACGTTCATTTTTCTTGTTTTTTGATTGTAGAAATCTCTATAAACCCTCCCAAAAACTTCCTCTTTTTTCTTTTTTTTCCCTCCCCGTATGCAGCGTCCATGGCTGCTATTTATAGGAGAGTTCGGCCTGACATGGTGGCTGACTGTCGGCGGCGTGGTGGCCTGCAACTTCGGCGTGGTGGCCTGCAACTTCGGCGTGGTGGCTGTCGTCGGTGGGATGTCGGCAAGCGTGTAGGTAAAGGCAACGGCGGGACTGTAGTTTTGGGATAAAGTGGAAATGTAATTCGGTCCTTCAATTTGTAATTGTTGTAATTGTACCCCCAATTGGTTTTAAACTTTTAATTTTGTGCAATTGTATCCATGTCAGAATTTCAACATTAGCCTTAACTTTGCGTGCCTTTTTCATTTTGGTCCCTTATTTCTAATTTATGCAATTTGACCCTCAATTGACCATTAAACTCTCAATTGTCTTCAATTTGACCCTTGACTTCGCGCAATTGGATTAGAAAAATTCAATTTGGTTTCCGAAAATTCCAAACTTCTCAATTGAACCCAAATTAAGCTCAAGAATTTGATTTTTCATTGATTAAACATGTAATTAATTTGACATGACCAATTTAAAGTATAATTAAGTCCTTGCACTTTAATTGGACCCTAAATTAATTCTCAAACATAATTACACTTTAAAAATGGTCGACGATTAAATCAAATCGACCCATAAAAATATAATTATGTCGCACGACTTAATTTTTACACAGATTTATCCAATGATAAATTATTTTTTCCTTAAATCTGTACTTTCCTCTATTTTTGGGGACAAAAGAGATACGATTAGACTCTCGAAAACAACCAAAATTTGCACATTGATTTTTCTACCAACGCCGGCCTCTTTTATTTTATTTTTGTTATTTTTGGATGGATTTTGGGGAGTAACTCAAAAATTGGGTTACGACAGATCTGATGAGTGTGGGAGAGGGACACAATTGCCACGGCAGAGGCTGCAGTAACTTCAGCAGAAGAGGCCGGCAGCAGAGGAGCATTATTGGGGTTGAGAAGAGCATGGCCAACACTTGTATGTTGTGGCGTCTGCAGAACTGAAGCTGAAGAAGAAAGTGGTCCTGCGGCAGGAGTGCAGGAAGGCACAATCGGTGCTGCTGCAGGGGAGGAGATGGCTGCCGGCTGAGAGGGATCCATTGCAGAGAGGGGAAGAGGTGTTTTAGTTTATTTAGGCTCTGATACCAAATTGAGAATAATTAGGAGGCTTAACCTAATGGTTAGCCAATCCTTTCTATATATATTTGTAGGGCAATATACAATAGTAATGGTGGAGATTACCACATAAGAAACTCTCTACAATATTTCCTATTTAGTTACATTCTATAATAATAATAAAGTTGAAATTGAGGAACTAATGGAGGCATGGAACATCCTCCTACGTTCCAAAATTCTACTTTTCCTTCTTTATAAATTAGAAGATGCCATGATAGCTCATCACTTTTTCCCATCTAACATCAGAGTTACTATTATTAAAATCTAATAAAATCTTTATATTATCATCATCTTTATCTGTCCCAATAAGATAATTAGCATACTGTAGTTTTATTTTAAAAGTATTTTTAAAAAGAATTGATTATATTATTCTTTATTTGAAATTATTTTTTTTATATTTTTCAATTATTTTTATATATTGATATCAAAAATGTATATTTTTTTAAAATAATTTTAATATATTTTTAAATAAAAATATAATTTTAAAAAATTCATCTCGACCAAACTTCAAATCACTGAATAAGAATGACGGTAAGCAAAACCCTAGAAATTTCCTGCCCTAATCATAGTTGTAAAATCCATTCCGGGTACCGTTCTGGTTTTTTGTTTGGAACGGAACGTTCCGGTTTCGGTGCATTCCGGCGTTCCGTTCCGGTTTTGTACTGTTCATATTTATTTAATTATATATATGAAAAAAATAAAATATTAATTTAACAAGTATAATTTAAATTCAAGATAAATGAAATTTAAATTATACAATACAAACATAATCTCAAAATTAGAAACATCTCTAAAATTCCAACAATAAAATTATTTTTTTTAAAAATAAAAAAATAAAAAATGAATTTAATTATAATTAAAAGATCCAGAATATTTGAAATTTAAGCTACTTATTGTATGTTTTTCAAGTAATTCTATGTTTTTTTATGGTTGTTGTATTTGAAATTAATTAATGTTACTTATTGTTTTTTAATGTTAGAAAAACTTAAAAAAACAAAATGAACACATTAAGAAATAATCAATAAGTTCAAACATAATTAATTAAAATACATTCCATTACAAATAATTCAATCAAATTAATTACAAATTAATACCCCTATTTTTTATGTTAACTATTATTATTTATTACATAATAATTAATAATTATTATTAATAAAAACCAATAATTATTATTAATAAAAACCAATAATTATTAATTAGTATAAAAGGTTAAAAAACACCCCACCCCGTTTGTCACTTTGTCCCCTTCATCTCAATACAAAAAACCCTACCCATCCTTTCTTCTCTAGCCGCCGCCGACACACCCAGGCACCCAGCCGTTAGCCTCTCTTTCTCCTCTACGATGGTTTTCTTGACAGAAGATCAAAAGTGAAGACTGCCAAACCATCGCTGAGAAAAGCGTGGAAAACCATCGTAGAGGAGAAAGAGAGGAGAAAGAGAGCATATACATGAAGTGAAGGTGAGAGATACATGTACGATGGTTTCTCTTTCTTGACAGTAGGTAGCCTCTCTTTCTCTTTCTCCATCTCTCACCTTCACTTCATTCGGAACAAGTGGAAAATTGCCACCTACTGCGAACCTTTTTTTTTTATTTTGATCCCGGAATGGTACACCCAGAACGGAACCGGGACGTTCCGGCCGGAATCCGGCCGGATTTGCCGGATCGGGCCGGGATTTTTACCGGGACAAAAACGTCGCCGTTTTGTCCCGGATTTTGAAGTGGAACGGGCCGTTTCGGCCGGAACGGAACGGGATTCACAACTCTGGCCCTAATGCATGTATGTTTGCGTTCATATGAGATTCAACTTTATAAAAGTCCCCTTATACATTTGTGGTAGCTTTTTGACTTATGAGGACTTCTTTTCTATTTTTTCCACTTTTTTTTTGTTGTTGTCTAAAGAAAGATGTGTTTGTTTTTCAATAATAATAATAAAAAACATTTTTTTTCAGTTTGAAAGGTGTATACCAATATACAATTTTTTAGATATCTATAGACTCTCTTTATCGTTGTATTTTAAAAGTGTTATTAAAAAAATTGAATTTTTATTTTATTTTTTATTTTAAATTAAATGTTTTTGGTATTTTTAAATTATTTTTATGTACTAATATCAAAAATAATTTTTTTTTTAGAAAAAACATCATTTTGATACATTTCTAAACAAAAAATACTTTAAAAAATAACATCAACCACACTTTCAACCGTAAGTTTTTTCTCTTTATAAATGAGCTCCATTAAAACCGGTTTTTTTTATAGCATGAAATTTGAATATAAACATGAACAAAATCTAGCTAGTTTCTATTCAGTCCAGTTCCATATATGCGTGTGTGATTGAGTTCCATATATATATCTATATATATATATATACAGCAAAAGGAACTTTAGAAACCTAAGACTGTTTACATCATTTCCCCAATTTTTTATTATTTTTAAATTCATTTTACAAAGACATGCACTATTTTTTTTATTTAAAATAATGTAAATTATATTTGAATCTTATTTAAGAGGTTAAATTATTAGTTGAGATGATTATTTAATATGATACCAGAGAGTTTTGGTCATGAGTTCAAATGTTAAAAAAATAAACATAAAGTAAGTGTTTTTATACAAGTTTCAAGTCCAAGAAATTTTAACTTGAAAAAATATAATAAAAATAATATATATTATATTTGATATCTCAACTTAAAAAATATTTTTATATGAAATTGTTTTTTTGACGTAGACATTCATTAAGTTGTTTTGGGGGAGGAGTGTAGAAGAGAGAGGAAAACAGAAGCACGTAGAAGTTGCAAGAGATTGAGTTAAAGTGATAAAAGTTGAGTTATATGTTCGATAAAAGGGTTATTGATAGATTGTAAAACAGAGAGAGAGAGAGAGAGACTAAAATTTCGTTTCATATTTTGATTAAGAAAATTGGAATTCTTAAAGTTCTGAAAAATTGTGATCTTCAAAATTGAATTATATATATCTACCTTCCATTCATTCTTGGTTTGTTTCAAACAATATTGAACAGGCAAGAGCATCAAACATGGAAAACGATATTGAACAGGCAAGAGCATCAAATATTGTGGAAAAGCTGGATAAAGAGATGAGATCGATGTCCTTTCAACAGAACAGTTTTGAGCCCAGGATGACATTTGACATACGAGAAGACTTGATGCTCCTTGAAAATCAGATACCACTCTTCATTATTCAGGACATATGTGATCGGGTCTATCCCCGTAGCCAAGATGTTAAAGCCATTCCTTTTCTGCTGTACAGATACCACTCAAGATTTCAACAGAACAGTAGGCAACAATATGGTGGACCACATTAATAGGAATCACCATAAAAATCATATTTAAGAAGAGGAGAGAGGATAAAAAAATTGAGGAAAAACACATTGAGACAAATACATTTGTACAGTTTCTCCAATAATTAGATAGAAAAACAGCAACCTCACCTTTGTCTTCTTGTAATCATTTGTATGGAATAGATACCAAAACAAAGGAAACATCAATAGAGACAGAAATATATGGCTACATCAATCACTTTCCATGAGGCCACGGATCAAGATTCTCATTAGCAGTGCTGCTTCAATCAAGCCTGGACTCAAAATTTCTTAAACCAAACTTCCCTGATCGGAGACTTCTTCATGGTAGTGAGGAGGGGCGGCCGATGGGAAATTGAGTGAATTCACCAACTCAATTGAATTTATGTTTAAATGTGATCTTGCTTGAAATCCAAATCAATGGATCCTTTTCTTTTCCAAATCAATGTATTAATATTTAAATAATTTATTAAAAATAAAAAAATATTATTTTAATATATTTATAAATAAAAATGACTTTCAAAATAAACCTTAATTATACTCCTTTAGCCACATTCATCTTTCTCATTTTGCAATTTCAATATATGTACCACTGTTCTGAAATAGTACTGCAGTGCAATATAAATTATACTTCAATGGTTACAGGTATGATTCATGAATGCTAGCAAATTTTATTTTTATTTTTATTTTTAATTAGTTTAGTCATTGTCGATGAAGCCTATGACAAACGTGACTTAATTCATGCTTGGGAATACTGGCTGAACCTAAAATATTGAGTTGACGAAGCAGGAGACTTCGAGAGAGAAAGAGAGAGAGATGTATACACGGAGACACGGTCGCCCTATTATTTTTATGCGTGAGGTTGAATATAATATTTGTACAGTTTTTAAAAATATATTTTTATATAATAGTAGAATAAAAAGAAAACATGGTTTATTCAAATATAAAATTCATTTATTATATTTTATTTTGAGTGTTCATGTCAGTCCTCTTTCTATCTCTCTTTTTCTCTGTTTCTTTCTTTTTGCTTTATTTCATGCCTTTTTTAAAGTAGAGTGATGCAAAAATGCATCTGACAGCTTTAATAAAACTTCTCCAAAACTTTAATGGGGCTTGCAAGCTTTAACTTATTGTCGAAAACTATCTGAATTTTTTTTACCACCTAACGACATCGCGCGCCGTCTGAAGATAGCGTGTGGTCGAAAACTATCGATCATACACACTGATAGTGTCCGCATGAAGAAAAGTTGAATTACCTAAACTCTCTTATAACTAACTCTTGAATTTTATCTTCTATAAGAGTATATCTGTATTTAAATATTTTAAAAAAAATGTACAATTCCAGTAACATCCTGTCAACAACTTTTGGTTCTTGTTTTATTTGAGGATATTATAGATAATTTACTATGTATAGAAAGAAAAAAAAATCAAAAATACTCCTAAGTCCAAGACTAAAATCTAGATATATTAATTTGACTATTATAATCCACACTAATATTCGTGTCTATCAGTATAGAATTTTCACGATCACTTAGCTTATTAGTCAATATTCACTTTCATCGATGCAAACTTTTACCTCCGCAGGATGATCCCTACCATGAAATCATATAGAGCGCTCCCTCGGCTGTAAAAATAGTGCATTATCTGCGAGAATCTTAGCTGCTCCAATAGCCATACTCTCTTTTTAAGCTGCCAAAGATTGATGTGATTTCGCATTCATGTACCAAAGTGGGGCAATCTAAGAAAATAATTGATAAAAGACTGTCATGACACGAAGTGGTCAGGACACCTTTGGCCCCATTTGAGAGAAGTGGGGCAATCTAAGAAACTATAGAGCGCAAAATAATTACTTTAAAAAAACTATTTTAAAGATTATCTCTCCAAAATAATTACTTACTCTTACATTGCTCTGACATCGATGCAAACTTTTACCTCAGCAGGAAAGACAAGTCCCTACCATGAAATCATATAGAGCGCTCCCTCGGCTATAAAAATAGTGCATTATCTGCGAGAATCTTAGCTGCTCCAATAGCCATACTCTCTTTTTAAGCTGCCAAAGATTGATGTGATTTCGCATTCATGTACCAAAGTGGGGCAATCTAAGAAAATAATTGATAAAAGACTGTCATGACTGTTAAAGCAGCAACTCAACTCTCACAACAAAACAGTAACGGTTCAATGAAGACAGTAACAGTTCCATACAAGGCAACAAATTCTCAATCAATGCAGCAAGTCAACCAACGGCAACAATCGTATTATACAGAAGGAGAAGAGGATAATCTTCTCACAATTAAAAGGAAAGATGATCGTGTATTGAAGGCAGCGATATCAAACACTTCAGCAACAAATCCTCCTCTGCCTTCTCCCCTGCTCCTCTCTTAATTAATCCAACGGAAACATTATGTTTCCTTTCTTGTAACCCCAACGGGTATTTTCCAATTACACAGCTTCCTTCCTTATGTGTTCAAAGGAAGAGATTACGTTTCCTTAGCTGTAATTAGAACCCCAACGGTAGCATCACAGCAGTATAAATTAACTGCTTATGTATTCTAGTGTTCACGGCTCAAATTATAATTCAATAAAGCAAGCTTCCGCAGTTCAGTTTCTATTTTTCTTTATGGTATCAGAGCCTGTGTGAACACTAGACTTAAGCAAAACATTGCTACCCAACAGTCCAATTTACCCAACAGTCCAATTCACAAGCACCACTGTCCAAACATCCCAAAAAATGTCTACTCTATCTCTCAATGTTGGCAACTTCGTGACCCTTAGACTCACACCAAGCAACTACCCCTTATGGCGTGAACAAGCTTTGGCCCTTGCTGAAAGCCAAGAAATGGTTGGGCATCTCACAAATGAAGATCCTCCCCCAAAAAAATTCACAGATGAAGAAATACCACAGCTCTCAGAAACCTTCAAATCATGGCGAAAAACAGATCGTCTCCTGAGAGGATGGATTATTGGGACACTCTCAGAAGAAGCTCTTGGCCTCATTGTTGGCCTTGACACTTCTTATGCTGTCTGGGAGGCTCTCAAAAATGCATACGCACAAGACTCACAAGAACGTGAGTTCACACTTCGACAGCAAATTACTTACCTCAGGAAAGAAGACAACACAACAATCACAGAGCACATTCGCACCTTCAAAGGCATCTGTGACAATCTATCAGCAATTGGAAAAACTATACCAGATCAAGAGAAGGTATTTTGCCTTCTTACCAGTCTCGGTCCACACTATGAGACATTCACAACAACTATGTTGAAGCCCCCCCGTCCATCATATACTGAGTTAATTTCACAACTCCAAAGTCTTGATCAAAGGCGCAATTGGTTCTCTAATCACGCAGACATCACAGCACCGTCCCCCACCCATCAATTGGCCTTTTACGGTCAACACCAGCAACGCCCACAAGCCAAATCCATGGGATACCGTGGCTCTCAACCAGGTTACTCTACTTACCGAGGAAACCCACAAAGATTCACCTCTACTGGACGAGGATTTCAAGCTCAAAGACGGGAAATCACAACTACAAACACAAACCGAAGACCCCCTCCACCTGGTGAGAGACGCATGACAGCAGCTGAAAGAGAAAAATATAGAGATTATGAGTGTCAATACTGCGGGATGGCAGGACATGTTGCTAAAATATGTTGGTGGCTGCCCAAAAAATCCACCCAACAAGAAGACATACCGCAAGCTCTTGCAGCCCTCACGTTGGACACCACTATTGCTGACAATGAGTGGACAACAGATACCGGAGCATCCAACCACATGACAGGTAAGCCAGGTATGTTAACAAATATTCGTCAATATTGTGGTTCTGATTCTGTTCTAATCGGAGATGGGTCCTCTATGCCTATAATTGCTATTGGTGACTCTTACATAAAACAAAAGGCTGCAACTTTGTCTTTAAATGATGTACTGTTAGTCCCAAAGCTAAAGAAAAATTTACTTTCCGTAAGTCATCTCACTCGATGAACATCCACGTCAATTGTGAATTCTCTAACCGTGATTTTTTATGTTAAGGAGCGGAAACAGGGCCAACACTTGATGAGAGGGAGGCATAAGGGTGATCTCTATGTGTTATCTAACTCGCCGGAATTATATTTCTCTCATCGCTTCAAATCAACCTCAGCAGAAGTATGGCATCAACGCCTAGGCCATCCGCAGTCTTCAGCAATTCATTTACTGAAAAATAAAGGGCTTATTAATGTTGTAGGGTCAATAAAATTACAACATCTTTGTGATAGTTGTCAATTGGGAAAACTTAGTCGTTTACCTTTCTCTAAGTCTGAAAATTCAAGTACTGGTATCTTTGAAAAAATTCATTGTGATTTATGGGGTCCTGCACCTGTTTTATCAATTACTAAATTTAAGTATTATGCGTGTTTAGTTGACGATTTTTCAAAATATACTTGGATTATTCCCCTACATAACAAATCCGACTTTTATGAAGCATATTTAGCCTTTGAAAAATATGTCGCAAGACAATTTGACAAGGAAATTAAAATCTTTCATTCCGATGGAGGTGGTGAATTCGTCAATTCTAAATTACTAACTCATTTTTTGTCTACAGGTATAGTACATCAAATTTCATCTCCATACACTCCAGAACAAACTGGAATAGTTGAAAGACGCCATAGGACAATAAGAGAGCTAGGAATGACTATGTTATTCCACAGTGGCGCACCTTTATTTTTATGGGTAGAGGCGTTCACAACTGCCGTATATCTCATGAATTGCCTCCCTTCTTCATCCATAAATTTTGACACCCCATATTTTGCACTTCATGGGACACATCCCAATTATTCTTCACTAAGAGCTTTCGGATCAAAGTGTTTCCCTTACACTTGGGACACAAAAAAAAATTTGATCCCAAATCTCTACCATGCGTGTTTGTAGGCTATAGCGAAAAACATAAAGCATATAAGTGTTTTCATCCTACAAGTCGAAAAACATTTATCTCACGACATGTTGTTTTTGATGAGTTAATTTTTCCATATCAGATTACGAAGAAACCTTGCGATGCTGTGCCATCCCCTCAACCACAGGTAATGAAGACTTTTGATTCATGGTTATCATCTATTAATACTTCCCCCACTGCAGGAACGGAAGGCAACTCTACCACAAGCTTAAGCTTAATCCCACTGCCGCCTCAAGACATAGATGATTTTCAATCATCACCAACATCAGTGGAATCCCGTAACGCACAAAGTGATGACGATCATGAAAGGCCTATTGTTAACACAGCACATGAAATTGCCCCTTCGCCTCCTGCACCCACAATGATCACTGACGAATTTCATTCCCAAAGGCAAGAAGCAGAGTCAGAAACAGAGAATGAGATTGACGTTATTACTACTCCATCTGATACTTCCCTGTCACAAAGGCAAGATATCCACGAAGAAACACAAGAATCACTGCCTTCAATTCCCGAAACAGCGGTGCCTTGTCCACAAAATTCAGACTCTACAACGTCAAATGCTCCACATCTCTCGGTTCATCCCATGTGCACTCGGTCACGGCATGGTATAGTGAAGCCTAATGCAAAATATGCATTGACCACCATCACCTCAGAAAATATACCCCGTGAGCCACAAAATACCAAAAGTGCTTTAGCTCACACTGGATGGAAAGCAGCAATGGAAGAAGAACTAGCAGCCCTACATCAAAATCAGACTTGGGAACTAGTTCCTCGGACATCACAAATGAATGTGATCGGGTCTAAATGGGTGTTCAAAGCCAAGCTCAAACCCGATGGATCTCTAGACCGTCTCAAAGCACGCTTGGTTGCAAAAGGGTATCATCAAATTGATGGAGTGGACTATGTCGAAACATTTTCTCCAGTCATAAAACCGGGAACAATTCGTATGATACTTACTATAGCTCTTGTTAAAGGCTGGCCTCTTCGACAATTAGATGTAAAAAATGCCTTTTTACATGGCACCATTTCTGAAGACCTTTACATGCAGCAACCACCGGGAATGGCCGACTCTCAACGTCCGTCACATGTCTGCAAACTACACAAGGCTATCTATGGCCTAAAACAAGCACCGCGCGCTTGGTTTGATCGGTTCAGTACTTTTCTCCTTAAATATGGATTTTTTTGCAGTTTATCTGACCCATCGTTATTTGTTTTTCATTCAGATTATGGATCGTTAATTCTGCTTCTTTATGTGGATGACATGCTGATCACCGGGACAACCCCATCAATTGTCTCCAATTTTATTGCGGTTCTAAGCAATGAGTTTGCGATGAAAGACTTAGGACCGATACATCACTTCCTTGGAATGGAAGTCACATCAACGACAAAAGGCCTACATCTATCTCAAACTCACTATGCAATAACAATATTAGAGCGATCAAACATGGTGGATTGCAAGCCTATGGGTACACCCCTTGAGTCAAAAACAAAGACCGCCTCCAACGACTCTCTCCTAGAAGATCCAAGTTACTATCGTGGTATTGTAGGAGCTCTACAATACTTAACTCTAACGCGTCCTGACATTTCCTTTAGTGTTAATTATGTTTCACAATTCATGCATGCTCCCACCAACACACACTTAAAAATGGTTCGCCGTATTTTACGTTATGTCAAAGGAACAATTAATTTAGGTTTGCATTTTTCTTCCCATACTACACTTGATCTGTGTGCCTTTTCAGATGCTGATTGGGCAGGATGTCCTACAACAAGGCGCTCCACTACCGGATATTGTACATTTCTCGGAGGGAACCTTATTTCCTGGTGTGCAAAGAAACAACATACAATTTCGCGGTCAAGTACGGAGGCTGAATATCGGGCAATGGCTCATGCAACAACCGAGCTCACATGGCTAGGCTTCCTTCTCAACGACTTGCGCGTCCCATTATCCTCTCCGCCAACACTGCACTGTGACAATTTAAGTGCTCTCCATATGACTATAAATCCCGTGTTCCATGCTAGGAGCAAACACATCGAGCTGGATTATCATTTTGTACGCGAACGCGTTGCACAAGGTTTACTCGTCACTCACCACGTCCCCTCGGAACAACAACTTGCCGATCTCTTCACAAAGCCATTACCGAAAGCAGCTCTTCAGTATTTTTGCTCCAAACTTTGCCTCCAACCCCGGCAAAGTTTGCGGGAAGGTGTTAAAGCAGCAACTCAACTCTCACAACAAAACAGTAACGGTTCAATGAAGACAGTAACAGTTCCATACAAGGCAACAAATTCTCAATCAATGCAGCAAGTCAACCAACGGCAACAATCATATTATACAGAAGGAGAAGAGGATAATCTTCTCACAATTAAAAGGAAAGATGATCGTGTATTGAAGGCAGCGATATCAAACACTTCAGCAACAAATCCTCCTCTGCCTTCTCCCCTGCTCCTCTCTTAATTAATCCAACGGAAACATTATGTTTCCTTTCTTGTAACCCCAACGGGTATTTTCCAATTACACAGCTTCCTTCCTTATGTGTTCAAAGGAAGAGATTACGTTTCCTTAGCTGTAATTAGAACCCCAACGGTAGCATCACAGCAGTATAAATTAACTGCTTATGTATTCTAGTGTTCACGGCTCAAATTATAATTCAATAAAGCAAGCTTCCGCAGTTCAGTTTCTATTTTTCTTTAATGACACGATGTGGGCAGGACAACTTCCATCAATATTATCATAGCACGTTTTTATCATTTCATTTTCATCATATTTTGTTTTACCTATTATATTAATGGATATTATAAAATTTATTATTTGAAAAATTCACAATGTAAATTGACCTTATTAAATTTATGTTTAAATGTGAGCAACTAAAACAGTACGAGATAGTTACAATCTTTCAAACATCTTAATCTCTAGTCTTAATGTAGCTAGACTTTTCAACTAGGGCATGTGGAATCTGCCTCATTCGGCTACATCAATCACTTCAATTGTTACCTGCCACGCTGACATGTATTTGTAAATGTTGCCTGCCACTCATATGATTCATGAATGCTAGCAAATTGATGCTTGGAAAGACTGGGCTGAATCTAAAATATTGTTCATGCAGACGAAGGGATTTAATTGTGTTTTGTGTATTTCGCTTCAGGTAAAAAGCATCTCATAGATATTTTTCAAAATACGGCTTAACCGTTGTTTTATTGGTGGGTTTCATAATAAAAATCTGGAGTTTTTGTAAATCAATTCTAGATTAGGTGATTTAAATTGATTAAACTCTTTTTTTATTAAAAAACTATATTCCAAATTAAAAAATCATTTTGATCAAGAATTTGTTTTGTTAATTTATAAAAAAATAAAAGCTATTTCCCCTTTTTGTTTTATTAAAAAACATTATAATACAAAAACACTTTGATTGGTGTTTTTACTTTGCTAAAATTAAAATACCCTATGAGCTACATTCCCTAATTAAAAAGAAAACTAAAAGTAAATAATGTTTTTCATTATTCTTTTCCTTGTTATGAATGGTTAATTGGCAGTCTTGCAAATTTAGGTTGACAAAAGCAAGAGACTTCAAGAGAGAGATAGAGAGGAGCAGAAATATACAGGAAAGGGGCTCGCTGCTGGGGACTATACACGGAGATACAATCACACTATTAGAAATTATGATTCTTGGTCATGGAATAATGTTGTTAATTAAAAAAATTGTTTTAAATATCATTAGTTGATCATTCACTCACTCCCCCCATTCAGATATCAATTAAAAAGAAAAACTAATAATATTGTCTTCTAGATTTTCTAGCTAATGTCTCCCCAAAAATTATGTTTATTATTTTTAGGTTTCTTTTCCTTGCAGTCTGCATACTGAGGGTCTGTGGTTCCATCCTTAGAACTCTTAGTTGGACCTAAGAATCCTGAAGAGAACAAAGATAATTTTGAAGGGAACATGGAAGAATAAATTCTCTCCAAGAATGGTTTGAGTCTGCTACTGAAATTGCTTGGCGTTCTAACTCTTTTTTTGTTTCAAGTTATATTTCGATCTCTTTATTTTTTCGGTCTTTCTGGGATAATTTTTAATTTTTTATTTATATTTATATATTTATACTCTTAGTTTTAATTTTTAAATTTTTTTTATAATTTATATTTGTATTAAATGCAGCTTGCATTAAAAAACAGAGTAAGTTTAGTTTTGATGGCGTGAAATGAGAGTGAAACTCTCTCCTATGCAAGTATAGTGAATCTTCTGTTGTTAGTGATTTATCATCTTTATGTTTTTTGCATTTGTTTTGTATATGTGTGGTTTGATATATTTTTAGTTTAAAGTGATTTTTATTTTAAAAAAAATTAAATTATTTTTTTATTATATAAACACCTCGACAATCAACTTTTGAATTTTGTCTTTTATGAGAGCATATCTATATTTATATATTTTCAAAAAATATGCAATTCCAGTAACATCCCATCAGCAATTCTTAATTTTTGTCTTATTTAAAGATATTATAATTATTTTACTTTGTATAAAAATAAAATAAAAATAAAAAATACTCCTAAATACAAAGCTAAAATTAAGACATAATGACAGATAAAATAATAATTTTATTATTATAATCCACTATAGTATATATCTATTAATTCAGTATTTTCGCTACAATATCTTTTAGCTGACATCGATGCAAACTTTTACCTCAGCAGGAAAGACAAGTCCCTACCATGAAATCATATAGAGCGCTCCCTCGGCTATAAAAATAGTGCATTATCTGCGAGAATCTTAGCTGCTCCAATAGCCTTACTCTCTTTTCAAGCTGCCAAAGATTGATGTGATTTCGCATTTATGTACCGAAGTGGGGCAATCTAAGAAAAAGATGAACTTGTGATAGAATTCCTCGCAATGATGAACAGAAGAGTGTGTTAATTCAAGCAGACAGATAGTAAGAACAAATAATTAACTGGCAAGAAAATAATTCAGTGCAGCAAAAACCGTCGGTTTAAAAACTGGGCGGATAGAGAGGTAAAATAGTCTTGAAAGTAATTAAAAATTTATTAAAAATTCAGAGCACATTAAATAATTTACTAAATTAAAGTCGGTTTCATAACTCATTTAGGTTTCTTTGCAAGGTATTTTTGTATTTTCATATGATTTTTTTGTTATAATCAAATAGGTAAAGAAGTAATTGGTCTTTACAATATTAGAAAAATATTAGAAATTCAACTTTGCCAAGCATGTGGGAGGTTCAATGGAGTTTTGGTGGCGCGTGAAGTGTTACCAGTGGTTGACAGTTTCTTTCACCGTGTCAATTGATTTCTCACGGCCTACTCTTTCTCCACAAGTGGTGAGTGTTGGGTTGGGGTAGACTGAATATCATCATAGCTATTTTCTTTTCTCTCTTTCTTTTATTAATAAAATTATAAATTGTAATTGTATTTAAGCTATCAGAAATATTTATAGGCAACAATACGGTGGACCACATTAATGGGAATCACCATAAAAATCATATTTAAGAAGAGAAGAGAGAGGATAAAAAAATTGAGGAAAAACAAATTAAGACAAATACATTTGTATAGTTTCTCCAATAATTAGATAGAGAAACAACAACCTCACCTTTGTCTTCTTGTAATAATTTGTATGGAGTAATTTGCTTTTAGATACCAAAACAAAGGAAACAGCAGCAGCAGCAGTGATCGATAGATCGAGTACTATCAGAGATCCCATCCGATGCCCAGTTTTATCCAAAGTTATTAAATACGTTCCGTTCCGGCCGGAACGGACAGAAAATTCCGTTTCGTTCATAAAACCGGAACAAAATGGTGTTGTTTTTGTTTCGGTTTTAATTCCGGTCTGATCCGGAAATTCCGGTCGGAATGCCTCGGTTCTGATCCGGGCATTCCGTTCCGGGCCCCATAGATCGGCACACATCCAACTTATGTGGACATCACCGATCTTGACCATTCACCCAATCCAAATATTTTATTTATACACAAAATCTTTAGACTTCTCTGTTATTTACCCGATATGGGATAAATCAACTTAGATAAAATTTGAGCCTTGCACACGCTGAAGAGTATTAAAGTGAACAAAGCTGAGTGTAAAGGTTATTTGTCCGATGTGGGACAAATTGCATTGTCCCACATCGGACAAATCACTTTGTCCAGTGGGAGTGGTATATATATATATATATATATATATATATATATATATATATATATAATAAAATAAAATAAAGTAATAAAATATAAATTATTTTGAATTATATATAAACCTTAACTAATGAAGTTTTATAGCCATAATTATGTTGTATTGTATTCATAAATATTTTACTTACAATTTTATGATTTTTTATTTATATCATATTGTGTTCCGAATTTTACTTATTTATTTTTTTCAAAATCTGTTTTTTTCTTTTCTTTTTGAACATATGATTTTCAGTACTATTCTCTTTGTAATTATCTTACTATGGTATTTACTATTTTTTTGGGATGCATAATAAGAAATTCTAATATTTTTATATTAATGATGTAGAAGATGTTTGATGTATATTTCTTTTATTTTAGAACATTTTACTTTCATGATATTTTGGAATTTTAGAGATGTTTTTAATTTTGAGATTATGTTTGTATTGTATAATTTAAAGTTCATTTATCTTGAATTTAAATTATACTTGTTAAATTAATATTTTTTTTTTCATATATATAATTAATTAAATATGAACAGTACAAAACCGGAACGGCACACCGGAATGCACCGAAACCGGAACGTTCCGTTCCAATCACAAAACCAGAACGGCGCCCGGAACGGATTTTACAACTTTGGTTTTATCAAAACAGCTAGCTTTTTTCTACTCTTTATATTACCAGTCCTTACATGTATATTGGGCTCAATCATTTCGGTTGACGAGAGCAAGAGACTTAGATTTTCTTTCTTTTTGCTTTATTTCATGCCTTTTTTAAAGTAGTGATGCAAAAATGCATCTGACAGCTTTAATAAAATTTCTCCAAAACTTTAATGGGGCTTGCAAGCCTTAACTTATTGTCGGGTATTCCACTTTAATAAAAGCAGTCCTCTTGAAAATCGATTTAATCAAGTCAAATCTCAAATTAAGTTTAATAAATATAGCAGCTACTATATATTATAAAAATCATTACTAGGAATTATCTAAATATTATTATTCTCATCATCATCTTTGCATTGCATGACAACTTCCATCAATATTTTGTTTTATCATATTTTATTTAAGAAAACTTCTCCAAAACTTTAATGGGGCTTGCAAGCTTTAACTTATTGTCGGGTATTCCACGCTACTACGGTTTAGAGAATAGTTGAGGTTATTTTTTAAATTATTTTTTATTTAAAAATATATTAAAATAATATTTTTTATTTATAAAAAATTATTTTAGATATCGGCATATAAAAATGATATAAAAACTTTTAGAAAATAATATAAATATATTTTGAATTTTATCTAATAACTTCAGTTTTTAGGTGAGATAATTATATCGTATCAGAGTCTTGTTGACTCAGCAGATATCACGAGTTTGAATCTCATCACCCTCATTTTATTTGATAAAAATCAAGCATAAAGTAGGATGGGTTTGTGCAAGTTTCAAGTCCAAAAATCTTTCACTTGAGAGGGTGTGTTAGAGAATAATATAAATCATATTCTGCGACCTCACTTAACAGTTTAAGTTTTTAAGCGAGATGGTTCCTTGATAAAAACACCAAATTTTTTTAATTTAAAATAAAAAATAAAAAAAATTATTTAAAAAAAAAAATACTTTTGAAATGCAAGCAATGTCAAACACCTCTTAACAATATCGTGTGCTGACATGAACTTCCTCTTTAATTAATTACTAATATGATTGATTATAAATATTCCACAAGCTTGGGACATGGTCTAACACATGAATAAATTTAAACAAAGCTGAGAAGGATTGAATTGACATAAAAACATTAAGAATTAAGAAGATTATGAAAGAAGTATTTTCATGTACTTTAATGTCTTTTTGACTTGGGGAAAATTAATGTTTAATGTCTTAAAAAAAAGTGGATGATGGTTGTTTAATGAATATTATAAGACAAGTTATGTCTTCAAGTTCTTATAGTTATTCCAATTAATCATGGAGTAAAAAAAATCAATCAATATATTTGTTTTTGTGTTTTAAAAAATATAATTTTTCTTAATTTTTTGTTTTGAATTAATATTTTTTCTGTGTTTTTAGATTATTTTGATAAACTAGTGTAAAAATATTTTTTAAATATATATATATATATATATATATATATATATATATATATAATGAATTTATTTTAAATGTGGTAATATATAGCTTAAAAAATTATTATAATATAATTTATATATAAACAAGTTTGGAAATATCTTTTGTTTTTTAAATTATAAATTAAAATAGTATGGACAAGTACTCTTTCGTTGAATATATGTAAAAAAGAAAGGAAAGTGAAATTTAATATTACAAAAAATCAAAGATTCCAAAGCTATTCTCCATCAAAAATATTTTGTGACCACTATAATAAGTTAGCAGTTGACAACGGTTAGGGAGGTTAAGTATTAACTTCATGACTTTTTCATCCCGTGAACCTTAAATGATGGCAATTTAACCCCTCGCCTGCTTTAGAGTGTAGCAACTTTTATTTAAATTCTTTTTGTACTTTTTAAAAATATATTTGTTTTAAAATAATATATTTTAATTATTCTTATGTACTATCGTTAAAAAATATATAAAGAATATTTTAATATATTTTCAATTGAAAAACATTTTAAAAAGCATTCTAGATAAACCAATACTTTATAAATTAAGAAAAAATAAAAAATCCCAATGATAATATATTAAATGCTAACTACTTTAAATAAATATATTTTAATGGTTTCCATTCGTCCTTCATTGGCAAACACAATATGCTAGTTTAGTGCTAATAAACGTTGGAGCTCTACAAGTATGACCCAATTAATTCTACATTAATATATAGTCCAATGATAATTTATTTAAGATTGTGGGTCTAATAATTGTACTCAAGCTCCTCATTTTCTAATCCAATATATATCTATATATATATATATATATATGTATGTATGTATGTATGTATTTCATAAAGATGAGCACGAATTATCATCATCATTATCAATAGTAATCACAATAATTAAGTTAATGACCCGCAATTACTATATACGATTCTAAGGTACAAAAAGCTTGTGGCAAGTGAAAGACATTTGAGTATCAGTTGATTTAGTTAAAATCAGATCGCAATTATTTTTCAAGTACTATTAATTTTATCATAATCTTCTTGTTTGTGTTATCTGGAAAAAAAAAATCTTTGTTATAAGGATTCCACGGGGATATTTTATTTATGAGAATAAATGTTTTATTCCTTGCCAAAAACCATGCATGATTGCTAACTAATGAGATGATGCTGACCTAATTAAAATTTTCTTGGCATTTTTAAATATGGTCTAGTGTTTGCTGCCCTTGTTAACAATAAGGTCTTTTGTAATATTGATTACTGTTTTATGATATAATTTAGAGGTAAAAAGAGATATAAAAACGTATTTTGTTAAAAAGATAAAGATGATAACAGAAAATATAATTTTAAAGTGAAATTTTTATATACTTTAATAACAATAAATATAATAAAGTATTCAAGTGGCGTGGCGTGATGACAGAGGATACTACAAAAAAAGAGGGTCAACAGCAACATACCAATCCGTTGATGTTTATAAAGGAATTCATTGTTAATAAATATTAGCAATGAAATTTGCATCGAAAACTATCCAGCTAGTGATCTGCATAGTAGGTCTCGTGTTCGAATTAGGACATGCATTTCTTATAAGAGCCTGAAACAATCAAGATTTTACTTGCTCATCTAAAACCATAAAATACGATTTTTAGGAAGTCGGCTTTCCTCCAATCCAAAATAAAAAATATAAAGAAACATGTTATTTTGTTATTCTTATTGTCTTCGTCTCTTCTATTAATTTCAAGACTCTCTACTTCCATGTAAAAATAAATAAATAAATAAATAAATAAATAAATACTAATATGAAGCTTACTACTATATATTATGGTGGCCAAATTGGACCGGCACTAGACTAGCAAATAGGTTGTTGGGACAAGGGGATTTGCTTATTCATTTGGTATGACTAGAAAGTCTCTACATGAACTTGACCACCACATTTAGCAGCCCGCATGATCAAAATATAAAGCAGTGCCTGGCCAAAAGTTTTACAAAAGTTTCTGTAAAACTTGTCTAATTTTTCCAAAACACTACAAATTTCCTGCCCTGGGGTGATGCGTCTTCTCCTTACACAACAAGTCCCCTTACCCTAGACTCTTGCAGACCAATAGGTTCCTAATAACCTTAATACTAGGTGGCGACTCTTTAGAATTATAGTCGTAAATTTTACGGCTATAAACAACCCCATTTTCATCGCGCGCCGTTGTCTCTCCAGAGAGGGATGGCGGGGCGTGAAGCGCGTAGAAAAATCGCCGTCACGACAGCAACAATATGGTGGACCACATTAATGGGAATCACCATAAAAATCATATTTAAGAAGAGAAGAGAGAGGAAAAAAAATTGAGGAAAAACAAATTGAGACAAATACATTTGTACAGTTTCTCCCATAATTATAATTAGATAAAGAAACAGCAACCTCACCTTTGTCTTCTTGAAATCATTTGTATGGAATAGATACCAAAACAAAGGAAACATCAACAGAGACAGAAATATACGGCTACATCAATCACTTTTCATGAGGTCACGGATCAAGATTCTCATTAGCAGTGCTGCTTCAATCAAGCATGGACTCAAAATTTATTAAACCAAATTTCCCTGATCGAAGACTTCTTCATGGTAGTAAGGAGGGGGGCCCGATGGGAAATTAAATTTATGTTTTTAAATGTAGCTCGACTTCTTCATGCTTGAAATCCAAATCAATGGATCCTTTTCTTTTTCAAATTATAAGAATCTGGGTGGTTAAGAGACTTGATTACACAAATAAAAAATGATAGCTGTCATCTTGAAAATTTTGACATATGTTAATATCAAAATAATTCTCTAAAAATAAAAATATTATTTTAATATATTTATAAATAAAAATAACTTTCAAAATCAACTTTCGTTCACCTTTCTCATTTTACAATTTCAATAATTCTACTACTGTTCTGAAATTGTACTGCAGTGCAATATTAAAAATACTTCAATTGTTACCTGCCACACTGACATGCATTTGTAAATATAATAATGTTGCCTGCCACTCTGGTATGATTCATGAATGCTAGCAAATTTTTACTTTTATTTTTATTTTTAAGTAGTTTAGTCATTGTCGATGAAGCCTATACGACAAAGGTGACGTAATTCATGCTTGGGAAGACTGGGCTAAACCTAAAATATGCGTGAATTTATGTTAAAAATATAGGTGTTATGATAAATACATAGTCGTTAACTTGTCATTTAATCTAAAATAGCAACAGAAATTTAGATTATAAATACCTCTAATTTTTTTTGCTCAAGTTTCGAAATGAATTCCCAATTGCAGCAGCAGCATCATAGCTTTTTCCAATGCAGCAATAACAATACAACTTCAAAATAATATTTTTTTTTTATGAGAGGAACCTTTTGATCTATGTCTACCATTTACCGTAGATGGAGTACACAAGCTATTATTTATAGGTAGATCAAGAACCCTCTCATTAATTTATTTTTAAATTTTCTCTTTCCATTAAAGAGATAATTAGACAATTGATCTCATGATCAATTAATTGATCTCTATGATTAAACCCCATGATCTATTTTCATGATCATGAGTTTGCATGATAAA
Source organism: Salix viminalis (assembly GCA_029228465.1). Classification (NCBI taxonomy): domain Eukaryota; kingdom Viridiplantae; phylum Streptophyta; class Magnoliopsida; order Malpighiales; family Salicaceae; genus Salix; species Salix viminalis. The sequence continues at coordinate 852,507 of CM055442.1, forward strand.
AACATTGATTTGTCATAAAGGTATAAATGATAATTTCCAACAAGCCACACAAAACATGTGGAACCAGAAATTCCGTTCAGGATAGCAACATGGTACTCTGTAGTTGTCGGTTGCTAGGATTGGCCTCGTCGCTCTTATCCTCAGCATGTGATGGAATCATGGCAAGGAGCGGTGCATCCGTACAACGTCCCTGTCATGCTCTGTCCCGTGGCCTCTAATTTTTACTTTTACTTTTATTTTTATTTTTAAGTAGTTTAGTCGTTGTCGATGAAGCCTATACACTGCAATTTTAATGAATAATCTTCCACCCTATACACTGCCAGGGAAACTAATTTAGGAAACATATAAATATAAATATAACCATACAGCTGCAAAATTCAAGTTTGAAATTAACTCAAATCATAATGTTAATGGCAGGATCTTAGCCATGATTTGATGCTGCAGATGCTGTGTTTGGATTTACGTTGATTCTCTGCAATCTTCTCTAATAAAACAATAAACAGGTTACGAGCACTTGAAGGAACAGAAATATGTCAAAGGAAACCAGGCCTCTGCAGAGATGAACTTGTGATAGAATTCCTCGCAATGATGAACAGAAGAGTTACTTCAAGCGAAATTGTTTTCATTATCCTCATGCGCAGAATTTGATAATTGTTCAATCCAAAACTTAATATGCTCACAGTAAATTCATCTTTCTCATTTTGCAATTTCAATTATTCTACCACTGTTCTGGAAGAGTACTGCAGGCAATATTAATTGCACTGAAACTGTTACCTGCCACCCCGACATGCATTTGTAAATAGAGTAATGTTGCCTGCCATTCTGGTAAAAGACAAACGTGAAATAATTCATGCTGCGAAGACATCAAAAAAGCTAATTTATTTATTTATTTTAAGTTTTTTCTTCTACCTTTTCCTTTTTCATACGCTATGCATAAAAAAATGAAATAAATTGTTTAAAACAAAGTTATATGTTGATTTTTAAAACTTATATATGTTTTAGCTTCTTTTTTTTTGCTATTTTCCCTTTTTGTTTTATTAAAAAACATTTAATACAAAAACACTTTGATTGGTGTTTTTAATTTGCTAAAATTAAAATACACTTTGAGCTACATTCCCTAATTAAAAATAAAACTGAAAGTAAATAATGTTTTTCCTAACTCTTTTCCTTGTTATGAATTGTTAATTAGCAGTCCTTGCAACTATATATATAGGGCTCACTCAACCATTTAGCTAAATTGACGAGAGCAAGAGACTTCAAGAGAGAGAGCGAGAGGCTGAAATATACAGGCCCGCTGCCGGGAACTATACACGGAGATACGGTCGTCTGATCTCCCTCAGGTCAGCACTAACTAGTTTCATTTTCTCTTGAAATGTTTTCTTACGGTCTTTGGATTTGGCTTAAAATCTGCGGACCTTAGGTGGTTCTATGTAAGTTTATGTAAAGCTAGGTGAAACGTAGTTCAACTTTTTATTTGTTTTCTTTTTATAGAACCATTTTTATTTCTTAATATATTTCTTTCGAAAAGAAGAAATAAACTAGATCAGGTCTTGTTTTTAATTAGAATTTAAGCAACTAAACAGGGAGAACCGATTTTATTAAGATTTTGGGAAGATAATGTAAGTAGTCGTCAAGGTGTTTTCTCTTTTAAAATGAGCTCCATTAAAACAGCTTTTTTTGATAGCATGAAATTTGAATATACACGTGAACAAAATCTAGCTAGTTTCTATTCAGTCCAGTTCCATATATGCGTGTATGATTGAGTTCCATATATATATATATATATTCCAGGCCAAAGGCACTTTAGAAACCTCGACTGTTTATATCATTTCCCCAAAAATTTATTATTTTTAAATTCATCTTACAAGGACATGCACCAGTTTATTTGGTTAGAAAATAATATAATTATTATTTAAATCTCATTTAAAAATTTAAATTATTAAGTGAAATAACTCTTCAACATAATATTAGAGTTTTATTGACGTAATAGTCATAGTTTGAATCTCACTATTCCTTTATATTTGATAAAAAATAAACACAAATTAATATGAATTTATACAAGTTCAATCCTAAAAAATCTAAAAGCTTGAGAAAATATATTAAAAATAATATATATTATATTTGAGATATCAACTAAAAAATTAAATTTCTTTATGAAATTGTTTTTTTGACATGCATTACGTTGTTTTGGAGGGAGGAGTGAACTAGCGTGTAGAAGAGAGAGGAAAACAGAATCAGGTAGAAGATTGAGTTAAAGTGATAAAAGTTGAGTTATATGTTTGATAAAAGGGTTATTGATAGGTTGTAAGAGAGAGAGAGAGAGAGAGAGAGAACAAAATTTCGTTTTTGATTTTAATAATTCAAATTGAAATTCTTAAGGTTATGAAATTTGTGATCTTCAAAATCGAACTATATATACGTACCTTCCATTCATTCTTGGTTTGTTTCAGCCAACCTGCAGACTGGAAAATGAAAAGTTTTTCTGCAAGAGCTTCGAGCATGGAAAGCGATATTGAACAGGCAAGAGCATCAAATATGGAAGAGGATAAGGCAAGTTCTCCAAACAAGGGAAAAGTTATTGATGTGGGAAATGCTACAGACATTGAGATGGCTAAAGATATTCTGAAAACGCTTAATACTGAGGTTAGGTGGATACCCTTACAACAGAACGGTTCTGAATCCCTTAGATCTAAGTGCTGCATCTACAGGGTGCCCAATCAGCTTCGGAACGTAAATTCGAAAGCCTACGATCCAAATCTGATTTCAATAGGTCCTCTTCACCGCGAAAATAAAGGACTAGAGGCCATGGAAAAGGAGAAACTGAAATATTTCAGAAAGCTTACTGAACAGTATGGGATGGATGAGAAGAAAATATGTGATATTGTGATCAGCATTAAGAATCAAGAAGAGCGTCTCCGAAACTGTTATTCAGAGAAATCCATATTAATGGAGAACAGTGATGATTTCGTAAAGATGATCCTGCTGGATGCTGTCTTCATCATTCTGTTTTTTTTGGAGTCAAATGATGAGAAAGGTCCTAAAAATTTTAACCCCAGGATGACATTTGACATACGAGAAGACTTGATACTACTTGAAAACCAACTACCACTCTTCATTATTGAGGAGATATATGACCAGGTCAGCTACCACTCTTCAGACAATAAGCCCAAATCTTTTCTTGATTTTGCTACGTGTTATTTGAGAGAGTACTTGCATTTACAAGTGGTAGAGACCAGCGCGGGTGTAAAGAAAGAGACCAGCCCGGATGTAAAGAAAGAGCCCAGGCATCTCACTGATTTACTAAGAAATTTGATGTTGAGTACAGCCATTCAGCGAACTTATAGTCCAGATGTTGTGAAGCTGAAATATAGTGCCGTCATGCTTCGCAAGGCAGGAGTGAGGTTTCAGGTCACCCGAGACGAATGTTTGGTCAACATAACATTTGACAACGGAGTGTTGAAAATACCACACTTGAAAGTTGATCACAATTCCGAACGTCTTGTGCGAAATGTCATGGCCATGGAGGAGTGTTTGTACGAGGGTGAAGCTTACATATGCAGCTACATCAAGTTTATGGACCAACTTATCCACAGTGCAGGAGACGTGGGTTTGCTACTCCGGAAGGGAATCATTGTCCACAGGCTTGGTGATGATGCCGCAGTCTCAAATATGATTAACAATTTGTGCGAAAATATTGGTGACAATTACGATTTGTTTGGTCATATCTCCCGAGGGTTAAATGCCCACTATGACAACCGCAGTAACCTTAGAAAGGCAAACTTGAAACTTGTATATTTCCCCACTATCTGGAGAGGAACGGCAACTGTTGCAGCAGCTATCCTGCTGATCCTCGCTTTCATACAGACTATAAGTTCTGTCAAATCGCTTCTTTGATTTTATCTTGCTTAGTTTTATTACTCCTGCGTAATAATGGATTAGATTGGATTGGATTATTGTTGTCGATTTCCTCGGAAAATTGTTGTTAAATTCTGGGTTTATGTATTTAGTTCTGAACTAATAATGTTGTAGCAAATTCTTGTCGGATTGTCCTAAAATTGAGTCTGTACTTGTGCACTGTGTGATGTACTCTTAAAGAAAACTAAGTAACAGTTCTGGGGTAGCTGTTGTTTAAATATCAATTTGCATTTAAGATGTGGTCTGCAATTCGAGCTTTACTAACGTGATTTGATTCCATTATAACGGAAGTTTCCTTGTTATCGTAAATTAAGGTGAGTTTATTGCCATTAATTGGGAATATTCCTTCATTAGCCAACGTCTCTTCACTAACATTGGATGATTTTGTGGGAGTGTTCATCCTTATGTTCTAGCCCTTATAGAAGATAACAGTGGCTTGTGATGAATTCTCTGTTTGTTGACTTGTTTGAAGACATACTGTTTGAAGCATAAATATTAACCGATAATAATAATAATAATAATAATAATAGGTTAAATTTGTTTTCCAATATATCTCCGAGCTGGCGAATAACATAAAATGCATGGAGTATTAATGTGTGGAAACATTTTTTATGATAAGTTTTATTAATCATTGATAATGTATTCAAAGGATTTTATTGGTAACTATTAAATATATTATATTACCTTAAAAAAGTTCACCTGTCAAAAAAGAAATTAAGAAATAATTTCATATAAATAAAATGTTTTTTTATACATGGCAAGATAACATATATGTCAATACTAAGGTATAATTTTTTTTATCTCTGATTTGAAAATAATACATTAATATAATTTCTAACAATAAGTTATCCAGTTTGTTTTAATATATATCTGGCTGCCATGAATATTGTCATAACCCAATTTTGGGTCATTCCCCAAAACTACCCGAAAATAACAAAAAATAAAATAAAAGGGGCTGGTGTCGGTAGGAAAATCAAGGTGAAATTTTGGATATTTTCGAGAGTTCGATCGTACCTTTTTTTTTTTTGTGCCCAAAGTGAAGGAAATCGCAGATTCAAGGCTAAAATAATTTATTATCGGATAAATTTGTGTAAAAATTAAGTCGAAAGATATGATTATATTTTTATGGGTCAGTTTGATTTAATCGTTGGCCGATTTAAAAGTATAATTATGTTTGAGAATTAATTTAGGGTCCAATCAAAAGATTTAATTAAGTGCAAGGACTTGATTATATTTTAAATTAGCCAAATTAATTTTATTAAGGGCCCAGTCAATGAGAAATCAAGTTCTTGAATTTAATTCGGGTTCAATTGATGATATTTGAATTTTCGGAGACCAATTTGAATTTTTCCAAGCCATTATGCGAAATCGGGGTCCAAATTGAATGAATTGAGAGTCTAATGGTTAATTGGGGGTTAAATCGTGTAAATTAGAGACCAAGGACCAAAATAAAAAAGGCACGCAAAGTCAAGACTGATATTGAAATTCTGACAGGATTTAATTGCACAGAATAATAAGTTTAGATCCAATTGGAGGTGCATTTAAAACAATTACAAATTGAGGGACCAAAACGTACTTTGACCCCTCAAAGCAGCAGACATAGCTGCCGACCAGTCGCTGCATATAGCCACCGGCAAGCCTGTAAAACGAAAAGAAAAAGAGAAGCACCGTTGCTTGCAACGGTAACTTCTGCAATGCCTATAAAACGGCGAGAACAAAAGAGAAAAAGGGGGGGAGAGAAAAAGGAAAAAGAGGAGGAGAACAGGAACAGAGGGAGACGAAAACAGAGAAGGAGATTTTACGAAGAGAAGGGAATTCACGTAAAAACAGAGGAAAAACCAGGGAGAACTGGGGAGAAGAACAGAGAAGAGAAGTTTGAAAATTTGTGGAAGACGAAGACACAACGAAAATTCACAGACCAAAATCATCCACACACAGCTCCCCTTCGTCTCTCTCGTTCAGCTCTCTCTCTCTCTCTCTCTCTCTAAATCTGCAGCCATCGTTCTCTTTCTCTCCCTCTCGATCGGTTCAGCAACTCCGGCCACCGACTCCGAGCACCTCGCAACACCACGTCGTCACCAGCATCGCCACCTCAACCCCGGCGACCCAATCACCACCTCAGGCGAGGCAGTAGCAGCAGCAGGCGTAGCGGCAGCAGCAGGTCGAGCCCCTTCCGACGCCTCCTCCGGCCACCACAGGCTACCATTTCCGACACCATCACGACCAGAAGAACCACCTCGACGTCCTCTACACAAAGGTACTAGTCGGTAAGCCATTCGTCACACTCGAAAATTCCCCACGTTACTGTTCATCTTCTACGCATGCATGCGGGGGGAGGGAATTCGTTCACTCCCCTGCCCACTGTCCCTGCACGTGGACAGTAGGCTGGTCGGGCCGGGCTTTGGGCCCGGCCTGACCCTCTGCTGAAGACGGGCTTCCAGCCTGTTTGGGCTGGAAGCCCAGTCTAGATAAAGGCTGGGCTACCAGCCATCTGGGCTGACAGCCCAGCCTGAGGTAAGGTGGGCTGGAGGCCCAGCCCGAGGTGGGTGAGCATCCAGCCCACCGAAAAAAATAACAAAAAAATATATAAAAAAAATACAAATTTTGCAAAAAAAATATTTTGATTTAAAAAGACAAAATATATTTGTTTTCTTGCATACGGCCAATACACTAGCATATTTTTTTAAAATTGTTTTTCTTTCAAAAATATATATTATCTTGGGTGTTTAAGAGAAAATGAGTTTTAGCACCCCTAGTACGCCCTACCTAAGGTAAGCTGCTTGGTGTTTTTGTTTGGTTATGATTTGTTATGATTTTGATCTTTCAAAGAATATGTTTGTTAAATGATGAATGGGATATTACTCCGCCGAATATTTAGGATATTAACCCCTTAGAATTTATTTATCCAAATACCAACAGTGAATAATAGCATATCATTCCCGCTGAATATTTTGGATACTAACCCCTTTAGAATTTATTTATCCAAATACCAACAGTGAATAATAGCATATCATTCCCGCCGAATATTTTGGATGATAACCCCTTAGGATTTATTTATCCAAATACCAGCAGTGAATAATAGCATATCATTCCCGCTGAATATTTTGGATACTAACCCTTTTAGGATTCATTTATCCAAATACCAACAGTGAACAATAGCATATCATTCTCGCCGAATATTTTGGATACTAACCCCTTTAGGATTTATTTATCCAAATACCAACAGTGAATAATAAATTCCCAAAAATAAGATTTTTATATTTTTTTGAGATATTGGCCAATACCCTTTGGATTTTTACAAACATTTTGTAAAATCTCAAGATGCAAGAAATGATTTTTCTTCTTTGCGAAATCCATGTTAAAACTCATTTTCTCTTAAAAACCCAAGATAATATATATTTTTGAAAGAAAAATAATTTTAAAAATATGCTAGTGTATTGGCCGTATGCAAGAAAACAACATATATTTTTTATAAAAGTATTTTTTGCAAATAATGTATTTTTATATATTTTTATTATTATTATTATTTTTTTTATTATCTTTTTTGTTATGGGTGGGATCGTGCCCGACCCTGTCAATGGTGGGCTACCCGATCACTATATGGTCATGTCGACCGCTACATGGATGGGCTGTCAGCCCACCACCATTTTGGGCTAGGCCCTCTCATCTTCGGACTGGGCTTAGACCCATTTATTCATGAACTGGGCTCCGACCCATGCCTTTTCTCGGGCTGGACTTCCAGCCCAGTTACCTTGGCCCAGTCGTGCGGGAGGCCCAACCTTCTTCAAGGGTCAAGCCGGGAACAAGTCCCGGCCCAACTGACACGCGGGGAGCGAATTAATTCACTCCCGCGCATGAAGGAAGAAGATGAACAGTGCTATGTGAATTTTTGGAGTGCGACGAAAGGTGTACCTGTTAATACCGTTGTGTAGAGGACGTCGAGGTGGTTCTTCTGGTCGTGATGGTGTCGGAAATGATATGCTATTATTCACTGTTGGTATTTGGATAAATAAATCCTAAGGGGTTAACATCCAAAATATTCGGCGGGAATGATATGCTATTATTCACTGTTGATATTTGGATAAATAAATCCTAAGGGGTTTATATCCTAAATATTCGACGGAGTAATATCCCATTCATCATTTAACAAACATATTCTTTGAAAGATCAAAATCATAACAAATCATAACCAAACAAGAACACCAAGCAGCTTACCTTAGGTAGGGCGTACTAGGGGTGCTAAAACCTTCCCTTTACGCAACCAGTCCCTTACCCTAGAATCTCTGAAAGACCAGTTTTAGGTTTCCTAGTAACCATAATACTAGGTGGCGACTCCCTTTTTCACGGAAATAAGATGATACCCTAAACATTGAACTCCCCGCCCACGGGGAGAGTCGTCACGACGCCGCGCTCTCGCGATGGGGTGCGACAAATATAAATGCATATATATGAAAATGACTATAGATATATAAATTTAAATGTCAACATAAATTTATATGACAATGACTATACAAATATCAAGGTGAAAATGACATATCACCAGAGATGACTACATTTTGCCACCGTTAATAAATGAAATAATAAACTTGTTATTTAGTCTATGATACGAGTAAAATATAGAAAAAATATTATTATTTTTTTGAATTTTTTTGGTATTCTTAAGAAATGTTATATCATGCAATATATTTTTTTTCTTCATGTTTTTGTATTTTTTAATTAAAAATGCACATATGAGTTTTTAGAGAAACTTGATCATACACAACTTAAAAAATAAATATATAGTTTTTAAAACAATATATTGAGGTTTTTTTTTTTAAGAATACCCCTCAATATAGATTCATGTGATTGTGAAAGATTTAGAGTTTTTTTTTTATCGGATTATACAACAACCAACTAAAATGTAACTTTCCTCTCTAAGATTATACAAAAACACCCTTTTCTGAGGGAAAATTTGAGGGGTGCAGAGGCAATGAGTGATACTTGCAGGATGATAAAGGGTTATTAGAATTTTTTTTTATTAATATTTCATGTACGAATAAGATTCCTTGAATAATATTTTTTTTTAACTATTTTGTAAATTTCAAATCTTATTTTTTTTCTATTTTTAAAATCTATTTAATCAAGTCAAATCTCAAATTAAGTTTAATAAATATAGCTGCTACTATTATAAAAATCATTACTAGGAATTATCTAATTATTATTATTGTCATGATTATCTTTGCATGACAACTTCCACCAATATTGGTAATACACGTTTTTACCATTTCATTTTTATCAAATTTTGTTTTACCCATTAATTGAATGAATTCACCAACTCAATTAAATGTATGTTAAATGTGAACATCGAAAACAGTACGAGATAGTTACAATCTTTCTGACTTTCTAATATCTAAGTCTTATGATGTGTTCGGTATTGCTTTTATTTTTGTAGTTGATGTTTTAAAAAAACACATTTATGAAAAATACTTTTAGCTGTAGTTTAAAATAATTATGCTAGTGTTTGGCTAAAACTGTGGTTGAGTTTGAGGTTGATAAAAAACAGTTTCGTGTGTTTGGTTATCATGTTTTTTATATTGTTGTCAACTTGTGAAATTACTTTAAAGGATACACACACATATATAAATTATTTTTAAATTTTTTATAGATTAATAATCATAATAATAAAATATAATTAATAACTCATGAAAAAAACAAATATATGTTTTTATTCTCCCGTCAAACTAGCAATTTCATCACGAACTAAATTGATACGTGAATGCTTCTATGATCCTTCGCTATTTGATCGAGGCATAAAATTGGTAACAATATCATTAGTAATAACATATGCGATCTAGTTGGAGAGAATTAATTTCAAGGCCAAATTAAGTTGCAAGTTTCTGATTCATAATCAATCCAAAAAAACAACAGGGTTGTTAAGTTAAACAAAGTAACGTGTTTTTTCCTTTCATCAGGACTGATCTTTATCTACATATTTTTTTTTAAAAAAAATAGGTTGGGCTCGACCCAACTACATGGGTCGGCCTAGCCAAATTGGTTATAAATAAATATTTAAGAGAAAAAAACCCAGAAACTAGAGGGCAGAAAATTTTCAAATCCAGTCTACAAAATACAATTCATACGCAGTTCAGTAATGTGATTGAAAATATTTTAAAATATTTTTTATTTAAGAATATATTAAAATGATATATATTTTTTCATTTTTTAGAAATGATTTTTAATATTTATATATTAAAATGATCTCAAAACATCAAAAAATATTATTTAAAATAAAAAAGAAAAAGAAATATTTAAAACATTATTCAAGTTTTTTATAAAATGATTTTAAAACGCAGTGGAACTTATACATACTCATGTTTAAGAGTATATTTGAGGTTGTTTTTTAAAAGTGTTTTTATTTAAAAATATTTTTTTAAATCATTTTTTATATTTGCATGTCAAAAAAATCTTTAAAAAATGAAAATCATTTTCAAAATAAGCCTTAATTAGCCACATTGTTCTTTCTCATTTGGCAATTTCAATAATTCTAGCATTGTTCTAAAATATTACTGTAGTGCAATATAAATTTTACTTAAATTGTTACCTGCCACACTGACATGCACTTGTAAAAATAATAATGTTGCCTGCCATTCTGGTATGATTCTTGAATGCCAGCAGATTTTTACTTTTATTTTTATTTTAAATTAGTTTAATCATGCTTGGGAAGACTGGGCTAAACCTAAAACATACGCATGCTAATTTATTTATTTATTTGAAGTTAATATTTTATTTTTTTATACGCAATGCATAAAAATTGAGAAATAAATAGGAGGCTTAACCTAATGGTTAGCCAACCCTTTCTATATATATGAGTAGGGCAATATACAATAGTAATGGTGGAGATTTACCACATAGGAATATGACTACAATATTTCCTATTTAGTTACATTCTATATTTTCTATTTAGTTACATTCAATTGAGAAATAATTAGGAGGCTTAACCTAATGGTTAGCCAACCCTTTCTATATATATGAGTAAGGCAATATACAATAGTAATGGTGGAGATTTACCACATAGGAATATGGCTACAATATTTCCTATTTAGTTACATTCTATATTTCCTATTTAGTTACATTCTATAATACGCCCCCTCAAGCTGAGGGTGGAGGATCAACCCGAAGCTTGAACCGAAAAGTAGTAAACGAAGGAGCAGGAAGTGGTTTAGTGAAGACATCGGCAAGCTGGTCCTGAGAGGAAAAAAAACGGATCTAAATCTCTTTCTTCGCAACTCTATCTCGAACAAAATGATAATCAATTTCAATATGTTTTGTGTGAGCGTGAAAGACAGGGTTTGCGGAAAAATACGTGGCACCAAGGTTATCACACCAAATGATAGGAGCAGAAGTAGTCGGAACCTGAAGATCCGTTAATAAGTACTGAAGCCAGATAACTTCAGCCGTGCCATTAACTAAGGCTTTGTACTCAGCTTTCGTCGAAGAGCGAGCAACAGTGCGTTGCTTACCCGATTTCCACGAAATCGGCGTCTGACCAAAGAACACAAGGTAGCCACCCGTAGATTTTATGTCCTCAATACTATCGGCCCAATCTGCATCTGTAAAACCATGTAAAGCAAAAGAAGAGCTGTGAGTAATATGTAAACCATGTGATGCTGTACCACGAAGATACTGCAAGATGCGTTTCACGGCAGCCCAATGAGATTCTGTGGGAGCATGCATAAATTGACATACCCGGTTAACAGCAAAATAGATATTCGGGCGTGTGAAGGTGAGATATTGGAGAGCACCAACAAGTTGCCAAAAATGAGTAGCATCAGTAAATAATGGATCTGGCATAATTGTGGCTTTGGATGCCGAAATAGGAGTATCAACAGGTTTACAGGATAACATACCAGCTCGCGTGAGAATGTCAAGTGTATACTTATGTTGGCAAAGCATAAGTCCCAGACCAGTAGACTTAACTTCAATACCCAAGAAATAATGAACATCACCCAAATCCTGAAGTTTAAATTCTGAGCTCAATAGCTAAATGAGGCGTTGTAGCAGAATAGCATCATTACCCGTAAGCAGAATATCATCAACATAAACCAAGAGATAGCAAATATCGCTCTCAACCGAGAAGATAAATAATGAGGTATCCACTTTAGAAGCACGGAAACCAATGGATAATAGGAAGTCATTCAGACGAGTGTACCAAGCCCGCGGAGCCTATTTTAAACCATATAGAGATTTATGCAATCGACACACATGATCTGGGAGAGCAGAATCAACAAAGCTTGGAGGTTGTTTCATGTAAACCTCTTCATCAAGGACGCCATTAAGAAAGGCATTATGAATGTCAAGCTGATGAATTTTCCAACCACTCGAAACTGCAATGGAGAACACTACGCGTACCGTTGCCTATTTGATAACAAGACTAAAAGTTTCTGAGTAATCAATGTTTGATAACATCAGGAAATGAACTTTTTTGATTGTTTGTTTCTGGGTTCCTTTTCTTTTTGCGTTTGGTTTCTGGGAAAGTGGCATGCTTCGACTCATATGGGCTAGTGTTGACTTTGGTTTTTGATGATATTATTGATGGTTGCAGAGAAATTCAATGATAAAAAAAGGGTTGAGATTTGTTTTCTCTCTTTTTGATGTTGTAATTTTGATTGGTTTAAAGTAGTGTTTTTTAGTTGTATATACTTGTATTGGGATTTATACCTTTGGTCATTGTTTGGTTACTGAGAATTTATAGAAAGAAAAAACATGAAAAGGAAATAGAGAGGGAGAAAAAGCTTGTGACTTTATTGTGCTTTGATTGTTGCATTCTTAATTCTTGTTACTTGAAAACACTATCTGGTGTTGCTTTATTTGCTAATTTTTCTCTTGCAGTCAAGTGAGTTAAACTGTAGCAGATTGCTTCAGACAAGTTCCTCTACGGCCTCTTTACAAGTGCCTAGCCATGGCATTATATGAATCTGTAATCTCTGGAACGTTATGGGCTTCTAAGAAAAAGGACTTAGCTGATGAAGACAGTGAGTCCAAACAAAGAAGAGTGAATGAATTGGTTCTGAATAAAGGAACTAAATCAGTAAATATATGTTTTTTGTGGTGCTAGTTTTTGCTTTCTATTTGTATCTTCACAACTCTTAACTGATTGTTTCAAGTTTGTGATCATGAATAATTGTTGAATCTTATCAGATATCAAAGACTGTAAACTTTGAACTTCATGTTCAAGAGCCTTTCTTCACACCACTGGAAGGTACAGGCTGTTTTCTTGCTTATAATTTCAGTACCTTACTATAAATGACATTCAACTTCTATGTTGTACCTGTCATTTCTGGGGCACTTTAAAATTAGATTCAGTTAAAGGCCAATTATGGTAATTTGGTGCCTGTTGTAGATGGGCTGAAAACAATTGAAGGAAACTGTGCTGTAGGTGACAATAATCGGTAGAGTTGATGTCGGTTTACTCTTATGTAGTTGGTACATATTTCTTTCTGGTGCATTCTTGGTTTCTTGTTTGATGTTTTACGTGTCTATTTTTGTTATTCCCCTTTCACCTGGTTCCAGAATGGCACCAGGAGCAGCAATCCTTTTCAATAAGTGTGTTGCTTCAGGTTCAGGTGATGATGATTTCATTCAAACTTCCTATGCTTTCCTTGCGCGATTTGGTTTTCTAATAGCCTATTCTCAGCCGGATATTCATCCATGCTTCATTTCTGGAGACAAAATAAACGCATTTATGCTTAGTGTCCATTGCTCCGTGCATTATGTCATATATTTATACCTCATATTTATATATTGGTACTTCATCTGTTCATATTTATATTTAGTCCAATAAAGCTGTCTTTTCAGGGGTTAGAGTTTACTGAAAGTTCTAGACAGGAGAAGGAAAGATCGAATGGAAAGATGTTCCTTGCTACTTGTGTTGCAAAATCGGCTGCCCAGCCTACATTTCTTTAGCCAGAATCCTCCCTGCGAGTCATCGGGCTTCGTGGCCCGTAATGTTCTTTATGCATATATAGTAGTCGAGGAGGAAAGATGTTCTCTTTTCAATGGGCCATAGATAATGGGAGAGGTGGAAATATTTCGAAATGGTGAAAGACAATCAAAACCAAGCAGGACAACGGAGAGATGCGAACTTAGTTCATGGTTACTTTTTCTCAAGTTTTTCTTAGTGAAGCAGAAGCTAAAAACGCATACAGCTTCTTCGAGATAGCCTGGTCCGGAGTGAAAGAGGCTTCAAATTTACTGTAAGGCTTATGTTTCACATGTCAGCAATCCACTGAACGTGTCCTAATAAACTTAATATGTTAATTATCAATACTGTTCTTAAGAAACTTAATATGTTAAGAGTACTTATTCAACAAGGCTCTGATAAACATATTAACATTGGTACAAGTTATAAGAATTAAAATATAATAAAATAATATATATATTTTAAAAAAATGACTATATATATATATAAATATATATATATATATATAAATGTCAACATAAATGCATATCACATGACGATAAGAATATGAGGTGAAAATGACATATCACCAAAGACTAGGATCTATATATGGTGCTTGAGCGATAGAGACTGTTTCATGGGTTGACCGACCTTTCGTTGGAGGAGAAACACTTCATAATTCCTCCTAATCTGCAAACTTGTCAAACCCAAAAGTAAAAAGGATTTGCAGGCTGCCCGCATTTGGAGAAATGGAATGAAACTTCACATGCAATGGGTTGAATTTAGTGAACTATGTCTTTTACAATTTTTCTTTACTGTATTAAAACTCAATTATGTAAATAAATATTTTCTATTAAGGAACCATTTTATCTAAAAATTTAAGCTGATTGGTGCGGTCGCAGAATATAATTTATATTATTTTCTAACACACCCCCTCAAGTGAAAACTTTTATTTTATTTTTGTTTTATTTTGAGTAGATTTAGGAGAATAACACAGAATTAAATTATGACACTGGTAATACAAGTTATAAGAATTAAAGTATAATAAAATAATGTATATATTTTATAAAAATGAATGTAACTATATAACTGTATATATATGTATATAAATGTCAACATAAATGCATATCAAAAGGACTATACATGGGTTGACCTTTCGTTGTAGGAGAAAAACTTCACATTTCCTCCTAATCTGCAATCTGCCCCCATTTGGAGAAATGGAATGAAACTTCACATGCAATGGATTGAATTTCGGGAACAATTTTTCTTTACTGTACTAAAAATTAATTATGTAAATAGGTATTTTCAACTATTATTAAAAAACAATATAATCCTCCTCCTTCGTATATATATATTTCTTTTTTTTTAACGTGTGATTTTAGCATTAATATTTTAATCATTTTATTATTGGATCCATTGTCCAAACCTAGAAATTACTGAAACGATCCTATGTTAGTAGGGTTGAAAAATCATCGCCACCATTAAAATAACATGATCATTAAAAGAGAATAAGTCGTGACAAAAGTAGTTTGGGTTGGTGGGAATAATTAGTCAAAAAAGGCAGGGTGAGTGAATAGTTAGAAATAAAAAGAGCTCGGGCACGTGAAATTCAAGGATTTTCTCCACCAAAAAAAAACATTTGATTTCGAGGGTACTTGGGAATTAGATTATAGTTGTTTTTTAAAATTATTTTTATTTTAAAATATATTAAAATTATTTTTTATTTTAAAAAAATTAATTTTAATATCAACACATTGAAATGATATAAAAATAATATCGAACATTAACTATGATTAAATTCTTATAGCAAACAGTCGTAATAACACAATTCCCATATAATTCTAAGCTGAACTCCAAAAATCAAACAAAAAAGGTACAAATCTGTATGAGCATCGAGATCAAAACATGTATCATCATCAAGATGAAGAAACACAAGCTAAATAAAGTTGAAATTGATGAACTAATGGAGGCATGTAACATCCTCCTACGTTCCAAAATTCTACTTTTCCTTCTTTATAAATAAGAAGATGCCATGATAATTAGTATATTGTCGTTTCATTTTAAATATATTTTTGAAAAAAATAATTTTTTTATTTTATTATTGAAATAAAATAAATGATTGAAGCGCAACATGATCGTTTCACGTTGGAATCACATGGATCGTACGGTTAGAGAGGATTGTCTTATAATCGAGAGAGACTCAATCATTTACAACTTTGAATTAAATGTGCCATATGGAGAGAAGTCAATGTGGAGTTAGAGTTATTGACTTAAATTATAATAACCGTGCCTTAATTAGCTGGCGTGGACTCTGTCTACATTCCCTAATTAAAAAAAACAATTCTTTTCCCAATTCTTTTCCTTGTTATGAATTGTTAATTAGCAGTCCTTGCAACTATATATTTAGGGCTCACTCAACCATTTAGCTAAATTGACGAGAGCAGGAGACTTCAAGAGAGAGAGAGAGAGAGGCTGAAATATACAGTATCAAGGAAATAAATGAAAGAGATCAATCGGCTAATTTCAACACAGCCGTTACCAAGAATCATGCTTCCATTACTTCATAATATATCTTTTATTATCTGCATATATTTCATTAAATGTGATTGTAATTAGCTTTTAGTTAATCCCTTTGTATACCTAAGGTTAGGCTAGCCGTTATTGCCTTTGTAAGCTCATCTTTGTGTATAAATTGTAATGACTGATGATCAGTAAAATACAAGTCATTTTTACAACAATTCTTCAGCTTCTATATGGTATCAGAGCATCTTACACTCTAACGAGTAATATCCTTCCATACCTGTGCCATGGCTGCATCATCTTCCTCCACCACCGACTCACAAATCATCACACTCAATTCCACAACCACAATCAACGAGAAACTCACCCCTTCCACTTTCCCACAATGGAGAGCCCAATTTGAGGCACTACTCATTGGCTACGATCTCATCGACTTTGTGAATGGTGAGAAAAAATGTCCTGCAATTGATTCCACAGAATCCACCACAACCACAACTGCACACTCCCACTGGGTGCGCCAAGACAAATTAATCCTTCACACTATCCTTGCATCCACATCCACTACAATTACTCCACTGCTAGCTGCTTGCAAGACCTCTCATGAGGCATGGACATCCTTGCATCGCCTTTATGCAGGAAAATCACAAACACGAGCGATGCAACTCAAGGAAGATCTGACCTTGTGCACTCGTGGAAACCGAACTGTAACTGAGTTCCTTCAAGCCGTGAAAATGATTGCTGATGAACTTGCAATCATCGATCACTCAGTCACTGATGATGACTTAACACTCTATATTCTGAACGGACTGGGTCCAGAGTTTAGAGAAATCGCTGCCCCCATTCGTGCCCGCGAAACCTCCCTGAAATTTGAAGAACTCCATGATTTGCTTGTTGGACATGAGAGCTATCTCCGCAGGCTAAACAATCACCAACCCACGAGCTTTATTCCCACTGCAAACTACACCCATCGACAAGGAGGAGCTTCTGGTCACCAACATCACAGCTCGCACTCGGGAAATTATCCCAATCGACAGCCACGGTCTTCCAGCCAGTACAAACACAGCCCTAGACCAAATTTCACCAGAACCAGAAATGCAAATGGGTATCAATGAAATGGCTACTCAAGCACGGGGCCAAGTTACTCAAATGCTGGGCCACATGGGCCTTCAAATTCGGGCCACCGAAAATTTCAGCCTAAATGCTAATTATGTGACCAAATAGGTCATACGGCCAAATATTGCCCAAAGATGACTTCTGGAGATTTTTCGGCAAATTGTGCAGCCTCTCAAGACAAAAACCATCAGTGGCTAGTTGACACTGCGGCATCTCATAATATGACTCCTGATTTCTCAAAACTATCAATTCACTCTGAATATGATGGTACTGATGAAGTGGTAATCGGTGATGGAACAGGTTTGCCCGTATCTCATGTTGGATCATTATCCTTACCATCGCAAAACCGTACTTTTCATTTACAAAATACTCTTTGTGTTCCCACTATTCAAAAAAATCTTATTTCCGTTCATCACTTTACCAAAAATAATGGAGTTTATCTAATATTTCATCCTGATTATTTTTTGGTGAAGGATCGGATCACGGGGGCGACACTTCTCAAAGGCGCATGTGAAGATGGTGTGTACCCATTTCCAGAAAATTCCTCATTATCTTCCAAAAAGGTGGTGGCCTATGTTCACAATCGTACTACTTTCGATGGGTGGCACAAACGACTTGGACATCCATCGTCCAAATTAGTCACTCATTTAATCCATACCTTCTCATTACCAACAAATAAAAATGATCATGTATCCCCTTGTATTTCTTGCTCACAAAATAAAGCTCACCGCCAACCTTTCAATAACCATGGTCTCACTAGCACTGCTCCCATTGAATTAATTTACACCGATGTTTGGGGTCCCTCTCATGAAATTGGAATTGAAGGGTCAAAATACTATGTCATTTTCATTGATCACTTTACCAAATACATTTGGTTATACCCCATGACACACAAATCCAATGTCCATAAAATTTTTCCACAATTTCGAAATCTTGTCGAAAATCAATTTAGCACCAAAATTAAGAGTCTTTACTCTGATAATGGTGGAGAATACATTGGTCTAAAACCCTACCTCTCTGTTCATGGAATCAGTCACTATACCACAGCCCCCCATACCCCACAACAAAACGGTATGTCCGAAAGACGTCATAGGCATCTTGTTGAAACCGGTCTCACTCTACTCACTGATGCCCATATGCCTTTGTCATTTTGGCCATATGCGTTTCAAACCGCAGCCTACCTTATTAATAGGATGCCCACTGCAACTTTACAAAACCAGTCTCCATTTCAAAAATTATTTAATCGTCCGCCGAATTACCTCAAACTTAAGCAATTCGGCTGTCTATGCTTCCCTTTTACAAAACCTTATAATCACCATAAACTTGAGCCCAAAGCCCAACCATGCACATTTGTGGGCTACTCTCTTTCTCAAAACGCCTACCTATGCCTTGAGCCCAACTCCAACCGAATTTTTCACTCCAGACATGTGCTATTCCATGAAACCCATTACCCATTTCAGAAATCCCAATTCGGCAGCCCAATCCCTAAATTCCCTTCTCCAGACAACGCCACCTCCTCCGTTCCAATCTTGCTTCCCCGTGTCATACCAGCTCCGCCGGACACCTCCTCTCTGGAATCGGGTACTACCATCTCTCCATCACCTGCGGCTGCGTCGTCTCCGGGACCATCTTCTCTCCAGGTAAGTGATCTACATCCTTCGTCTTTACCTTCATCACCACCCACTATACCTGCAACTTCGCATGCTGTCCCAAATCGAATGATCACTAGGTCCATGAATAACATTTACAAACCCAAGAAATCATTTGTAGTTACCAAACATCCAATTCCCTCTTCCCTGGAACCAACATGTGTGACGGCTGCCATCACCGATTATCGATGGCGTGATGCTATGTCATCTGAGTTAACTGCCTTGATGAGTCATAATACATGGAAATTAGTCCCTCCTCCAGATAATTGTAATATTATGGGTTGTAAATGGGTATATAGAGTCAAGAGGCATGCCGATGGTTCTGTTGATAGGTTCAAAGCCAGACTTGTGGCCAAAGGCTTTAATCAACGCTCGGGTCTAGATTACACAGAGACGTTTAGTCCTGTTGTCAAACCTGTCACCATACGAATTGTCCTAACTCTGGCTGTTATGAATGGGTGGTCACTAAGACAATTAGATGTTAATAATGCCTTCCTTCATGGGCATCTTAGTGAGAAAGTCTATATGCAACAACCCTCTAGGTTCAGAAGCTTAGAATACCCAAATCATGTGTGCTGCCTTACCAAAGCCATTTATGGCCTAAAACAAGCCCCTCGGGCTTGGTTCTCTGCTCTCAAACAAGCACTGCTTGCATTCGGCTTCTTGAATGCTAAGTCCGACACTTCATTATTTATATTTCAGAATGGAGACATAACTGCTTATTGTCTTGTGTATGTTGACGATTTAATTTTGACAGGAAATAATGCAGATTTTGTTGCTAGTATTATTACTCAACTTGGACACAAATTTTCAATCAAGGATTTGGGGTCTTTGTATTTTTTCCTTGGTGTGGAAGTCATCCCCACACCCGAAGGGCTGTTTCTCACTCAGCATAAGTACATCCGAGAGCTATTAGCTAAAGCTAATATGGAAGGTGCCAAGGATGTCACCACCCCACTCTCCACCTCGACACCTCTTCATCTAGCTGATGGCTCCGCATCTGTCAATCCCACTGAATATCGCAGCATGATTGGAGCCCTTCAATACCTGTCATTCACCAGACCCGACATCAGTTTTGCAGTCAACAAACTCTCCCAGTTCATGCACAGTCCTACCCAAAATCATTGGACAGCCACCAAGCGCCTGCTACGGTACCTCAAGAACACCATTTTCCATGGAATCACCATTCACAAAGCATCCACACCAGTCCTCACTTGCTTCTCGGATGCTGACTGGGCTGGGAATCTAGACGACAGGAAGTCCACCTCAGCCTATCTCATCTTCCTTGGTAGAACACCCATATCATGGAGCTCCAAAAAGCAGCGTGCTACAGCTAGATCGTCAACTGAGGCTGAGTACAGGGCCCTTGCTACAGCTGCCTCCGAATCAATGTGGCTGCTATCTCTTCTTCAAGAACTGAATGTCAACCTGTCACAGTCACCACTACTCCTGTGTGACAACTTGGGAGCCACACACTTAAGCTTCAATCCAGTCCAACACTCACGGATGAAGCATATTCAACTTGATGTGCATTTTATGCGTGACTTGGTTGCGAAGAAGCTGCTCAATGTTCGACATGTTCACACACACGATCAGCTTGCTGATTTGCTTACCAAGCCTCTGTCAAGGCAGAGGACATCTGGACTATGCACCAAGATCGGCCTATCCGATGGTAGTCCGTTCTTGCGGGGGCGTATCAAGGAAATAAATGAAAGAGATCAATCGGCTAATTTCAACACAGCCGTTACCAAGAATCATGCTTCCATTACTTCATAATATATCTTTTATTATCTGCATATATTTCATTAAATGTGATTGTAATTAGCTTTTAGTTAATCCCTTTGTATACCTAAGGTTAGGCTAGCCGTTATTGCCTTTGTAAGCTCATCTTTGTGTATAAATTGTAATGACTGATGATCAGTAAAATACAAGTCATTTTTACAACAATTCTTCAGCTTCTATATACAGTCCCGCTGCCGGGGACTATTCACGGAGATACGGTCGTCTCATCTCCCTCAGGTCAGCACTAACTAGTTTCATTTTCCCTTGAAATGTTTTCTTACGGTCTTTTGGATTTGACATAAAATCTGCAGACCTTAGGTGGTTCTATGTAAGTTTATGCATTCTATTCATAAAGTTTACCTTTCCCATGTAAAGCTAGGTCTAGGGTGTACGTAGTTCCATTTTTTATTTGTTTTCTTTTTAAACAACCATTTTTATTTCTTAATATATTTTTTTAAAAAAGAAGAAATAAACTAGATCAGGTCTTGCTTTTAATTATAATCTAAGCAACTAAACAGGAAGAACCGATTTTAAGACTTTGGGAAGATAATGTAAATAGTCGTCAAGTTTTTTTTCTCTTTTTAAATGAGCTCGATTAAAACTGGTTTTTTTGATAGCATGGAATTTGGATATAACATGAACCAAATCTAGCTAGCTTCTATATATTCAGTCCAGTTCCATATATGCGTGTGTGATTGAGTTCCATATATATTCCAGGCCAAAGGCACTTTAGAAACCTCGACTGGTTACATCGTTTCCCCAAAAAATTATTATTTTTATTAGAAAATAATATAAATTATATTTAAATATCATTTAAAAAGTTAAATTATTAGGTGTGTTTAACTTGATTATTTTTATTAGAAAATAATATAAATTATATTTGAATATCATTTAAAAGATTAAATTATTAGATGATATGACTGTTTAACATGGTATAGAAAGTTCGATTGATATAATTGTCATGATTTCGAATCTCACTATTTTTTTTATTCAATAAAAAATTAATATAAATCTTAACTAAAAAACAATTATAAGAAATGGTATTTTTTACACATAGACATGCATTACGTTGTTTTGGAGGGAGGAGTGAACTGGATCTTTTTAAACAACCATTTTTATTTCTTAATATATTATTTTTTTTTCAAAAAGAAGAAATAAACTAGATCAGGTTTTTATTAAAATTTAAGCAACTAAACAGGAAGAACCGATTTTATTAAGATTTTGAGAAGATAATGTATGTAGTCGTCAATGTTTTCTTCTCTTTTTAAATGAGCTCGATTAAAACCGGTTTTTTTGATAGCATGGAATTTGAATATAAACATGAACAAAATCTAGCTAGTTTCTATTCAGTCCAGTTCCATATATGCGTGTGTGATTGAGTTCCATACATATATATATTCCAGGCCAAAGGCAGTTTAGAAACCTCGACTGGCTGGTTAAATCGTTTCCCTAAAATTTAATTGTTTTTATTAAAAAATAATATAAATTTTATTTGAATCTCATTTAAAAAAGATTAAATTATCAGGTGAAATGACTATTTAACATGGTATAGAGAATTTGATTGATCTAATGATTATGAGTTTGAATCTCACAATTTTTTTTTATTCGATAAAAAATTAATATAAATCTTAACTAATTTTTTTTTATAAGAAATGGTTTGTTTTTGGAGGGAGGAGTGAACTAGAGTGTAGAAGAGAGAGGAAAAGGATATACATACCTTCCATTCATTCTTGGTTTGTTTTAACCAACATGCAGAACGGAAAAGGATAAATTTTCTTCAAGAGCTTCAAACATGGAAGAGGATAATCCAAGTTCTCCAGATATTCATGTGGAAAGTGCTAAAGATATTTCGCATAAGCTGTTTAATGAGGTGAGATTAATGTTCCCTGAACAGAAAAGTTCTGAATCCCTTAGCTCTGAGTGTTGTATCTATAGGGTGCCCCAATCGCTTCGAAACGTAAATTGCGAAGCCTACACTCCACTGCTAATTCCAATAGGTCCTCTTCACCGTGAAAATAAAGAGGACATGGGAATGGATAAACTGAAATATTTCCAAAAGCTTACTGAACGGACTGGGATGGATGAGGAGAAAATGAGTCATATTTTGATCAGCATTCAGAATCAAGAAGAGCGTCTCCGAAACTGTTACTCAGAGAAATCCATATTAATGGAGAGCAGTGATGATTTCGCAAAGATGATCCTGCTGGATGCTATCTTCATCATTCAGTTTTTTTTGGAGTCATATGATGATGAGAATGGTCCTAGAAATTTTAAGCCCAGGATGACATCTGACATACGAGAAGACTTGATGCTACTTGAAAATCAACTACCACTCTTCATTATTGAGGAGATATATGACAAGGTCAGCAAACACTCTTTAGACAATAGGCACAAATCTTTTCTTGATCTTGCTACGTGTTATCTGAGAGAGTACTTGCATTTACAAGTGGTAGAAACCAGCCCGGGTGTAGAGAGAAGACACCACACCGGGTGTAGAGATTTGATGTTGTGTCAGACCAGACTGGATGTAAGGAAAGAGACCAGCCCGGGTGTAAAGAAAGACACCAGGCATCTCACTGATTTACTAAGAGATTTGATGTTGAGTAGAGCCATTCAGCGAAATTATAGTCCAGATCTTGTGAAGCTGAAATACAGTGCCATCATGCTTCACAAGGCAGGAGTGAGGTTTCAGGCCACCCGAGACAAATGTTTGGTCAACATAAAATTTGACAAAGGAGTGTTGAAAATACCACAGTTGAAAGTTGATTTCAATTTCGAACGTCTTGTACGAAATGTCATGGCCATGGAGGAGTGTTTGTACGAGGGTGAAGCTTACATATGCAGCTACATCAAGTTTATGGACCATCTTATCGACGGTGCAGGAGACGTGGGTTTGTTAGTTGAAAACGAAATTATTCTCCACTGGCTAGGTGAAAATGCCGCAGTCTCGAATATGATCAACAATTTGTGCAAAAATATTGGTGACAATGACACTTGTTTTGGTGATATCTCCAAAGAGTTACATGACCACTATGATAACCGCTGGAACCATAGAAAGGCAACCTTGAAACTTGTATATTTCCCAAATATCTGGAGAGGCACGGGAACTGTTGCAGCTGCTATCCTGCTCATCTTCACTTTGATACAGACTATAAAAGCATTCTTGTAAGCTTTTATCTTAGTTTTATTACTCCTGCGTAGTAATGGATTGGATTATTGTTGTCATTTCCTTGAAAAAATGTTTTTAAATTCTGGGTTTGTCCAGTTCTGAACAAATAATGTTGTCGCAAATCCTTGTTGGATTGTCCTAAAATTGAGTCTGTACTTGTGCACTATGTGATGTCCGTTTAAAGGAAATTAAATAACAGTTCCTGGATGGCTGCTGTTTAAATTGTTGAGATAGTTGGTTAATTGGTTAATTAGTTGTTAATTGTTTGTTACTTTCAGTTGTAATTAGTTGGTAATCAGTTACATTCAATTTGTGTCAGTTGGGGTACCAAACTGTAACTAGTATAAAAGGGGAAGGGTATACATGCATAATGTGTGGGAGTCAATTGCAAAATAATAAAGTTCAAGGATTCAAACAAATGGTATCAGAGTCCATATAAAAGGGACGGGGAGAGAGAAGCTCTAAAAAGGGAAAGGTAGAGTGAGAAAGAAGAATTCGATTTTTTGGCAGAAATTGAAATGAATCTGCTCATCGAATCCGTTCATTCGCTCATCGATTTGATCATCAACAAGCTCACAGAAGGAAAGAAGAAGCTGTGAAGAAATAAATCTTGATTTGAAAGAAGAAATTCAAGATTTGGTGATTTGGTGATTTTTCGAGACGAAGTGTGAAGAAATCCTTGGTTGAACTGAAATCGAAGCTCCACGACTGACGACCACCACAGACCGTGGAACTTCAGGCTGAGAGTGAGAGAAACACCGAGAGTGAGAGGTGAGAGAAACACCGAGAGAAGAGAGAGAGAGAGGTGAGTGTTTCTGTGAGTGTTTCTGAGAAGAAACACATTGTTTCGAAGAAGAAGGTTTCTGTGAGTGTTTCTGAGAAGAAACACAGTGTTTCGAAGAAGAAGAGAAAAATTGGGAGAAAATGCTCAACAACGCAGACAAGTTTGTGCAAGCTACGATTCCGAGATTCGATGGTTTCTTTGACCACTGGTCGATGGTGATGGAGAATTTCCTCAGGAGCAAGGAGCTATGGACTTTGGTAGAAGAAGGAGTCCCAACTGTGCCAAGGGGAACGGTTGCAAGTGAGGCTCAGCGAAAGGTCATGGAAGATGCTAAGCTCAAGGACTTGAAGATCAAAAATTGCCTATTCCAGGCAATAGACCGAAAGATTATGGAGACTATCCTTGACGAAAGCTCATCAAAGGCAATTTGGGAGTCTATGAAGCAGAAATACCAAGGGTCAACTAAGGTGCGCAGAGCTCAGCTGCAAGCCCTAAGAAGAGAGTTTGAGCTGCTGAGTATGAAGGAAGGGGAGAGAGTGGACAGATACATCTCTCGCACCTTGGCAGTGGTGAATAAGATGCGCATCAATGGAGAAAAGATGGAGCAGAGTGTAATAGTTGGTAAGATTTTACGAACTATGACTGCAAAATTTAATCACATAGTATGCTCAATTGAAGAATCGAATGATTTAGATACTACGAGTATAGATGAATTGCATGGTAGTTTGTTAGTGCATGAACAAAGGATGTTTGAGTACCGAGAGGAGGAACAAGCCCTCAAGGTTGTGTATGAGGAAAAACCAACCCGTGGCAGGGGCAAGGGGTTTTTTAATTCATACAGAGGGGGTGGTTTTAGTGCTGCCAGGGGAACCCGAGGTAGGGGTAGAGGCAGGGGAAGATATTCTGTCAATAGAGAATTGACAGAATGCTATAAATGCCATAAACTGGGACACTTCCAGTTTGAATGTCCAGAATGGGAGAGAGGAGCACATTTTGCTGAGTTAGAGGAAGAGGAGGAGCTACTGCTTATGACTCATGTTGATTTGCACAATGCTAGAAGAGATGAGGTATGGTTTCTAGACTCCGGTTGTAGTAATCATATGACAGGGAATAAATTGTGGTTTGTTGATATTGATGAAGGCTTTAGACAATCTGTTAAGTTGGGAAATAATGCTAGAATGGGTGTAATGGGAATAGGGAGCATTAGAATGAGGGTTGAAGGGGTAACTCAAATCATTACTCAAGTCTATTATATTCCCGAACTAAGAAATAACTTGCTAAGCATAGGCCAATTGCAAGAGAGGGGGTTAGCAATTCTTATTCGAGATAATGTGTGCAAATTGTTTCACCCATCTAGGGGATTGATAATGAAGAGTGAGATGTCTATGAATAGAATGTTTGTAGTATTAGCATCTATAACCTCTAGTGAGCATGTGTGTTTCAAAACTGCTGCGGATGAAGAAGCGCAGTTGTGGCATTGCCGTTATGGGCATTTGAGTTACAAAGGGTTGAAGACCTTGCATGATAAAAAAATGGTGAAGGGGCTGCCACTGCTGACAGTCCCTACAAAACTGTGTGAGGGGTGCATGATTGGGAAGCAACATAGAGACCCATTTCCGAAACAAAGTGAGTGGAGAGCTGCGAAGAAGTTGCAGCTGGTTCACTCGCATATATGTGGGCCAATAACTCCAGTATCTCTCAGCAATAAAAGGTATCTAATCACCTTCATAGATGACCATACCAGGAAGATTTGGGTGCAGTTCATTGCTGAAAAGTCAGAGGCTTTGATGGCTTTTAAGAGATTTAAGGTGTTGACTAAGAAGGAAGTAGGGGAGAGCATTTGCTGTTTGAGGACAAATTGGGAGGAGAGTTGAAATCTCAGGAGTTTAAACAATTTTGTGAGAACCATAGGATCAGCAGGCAGCTCACGGCTGCATACACACCCCAGCAGAATGGGGTCGCGGAAAGGAAAAATAGGGCAATCATGAATATGGCCCGGAGCATGCTAGTTGAAAGGGAGGTTCCGAGAGAATTCTGGCCCGAGGCAGTGAATTGGACAGTGTTTTTGCTAAACCGAAGTCCTACATTGGCTTTAAAAGACAAAACACCCGAAGAGGCATGGAAAAACATCACACCATCAGTGGAGTTTTTCAAGGTGTTTGGATGCATTGGGTATGTGCACAATGCGGATCAGCAAAGGAGGAAACTGGATGATAAAAGCACAAAATGTGTGCATTTGGGGCTGAGCAAGGAGTCCAAGGCCTACAGGATGTACAATCCAGTGACCAAGAAGATTGTCATAAGCCGTGATGTTGTATTTGATGAAAATGAGAGCTGGAAATGGGGAAGATCTGAAACTGAACCAAGAAGCAGTACACTGGAGTGGGGAGAGGATGAGAAAGAGGAAACTAGTGATGGAGATGGGGCTGAAAATGGTGCTGCAGCAGGGGCAACAACTGGTGCAGCCAATGATGGTGATTACACAGCAGAGATTGGAGAAGAAAATACTGAGAATGGCTCATTTTCAGATGAGGTGGAAGTGGAACAGAATGCCACTAACTTGCAGAGTGGAGATGCTAGCACATCTGGCAGAATGCAAGGGAGAGTGAGTAGAGAACCAGCATGGATGAAGGACCATGTGTCAGGAGAGGGTTTATTAGAAAATGAGGAGGACCAGGACATGGTTATGTATACTGAAGCTGGAGATCCTAGAACATATGAGGAAGCAACCACAAATCCCATATGGAAGAAAGCTATGGCAGATGAGATAGAAGCCATAGAGAGGAACAACACTTGGGTTCTGACTGAGTTACCAAAGCAGACCGGAGCTATAGGGGTGAAGTGGATCTACAAGACCAAATTGAATGAAAAGGGTGAGGTGGATAAACATAAAGCTCGGTTGGTTATGTTAGGGTATGCTCAGAGACATGGTATTGATTACACGGAGGTATTCGCCCCGATTGCAAGATGGGATACCATACGGATGATTATGGCAGTGGCAGCATGTAATCAGTGGAACATCTATCAATTAGATGTCAAGAGTGCCTTCTTACATGGGGAGTTGGAGGAGAATGTGTATGTGGAACAACCGAAGGGGTTCATAAAGAGAGGAGAGGAAGGAAAAGTGTTGAAGCTCAAAAAGGCGTTGTATGGGCTGAAACAAGCCCCAAGGGCATGGTATAGTAGAATCGAGACATACTTTCTCAAAGAAGGGTTTGAGAAATGTCCAAGTGAGCACACTTTGTTCACTAAGATCAAAGGGGGGAAGGTGCTGGTTGTAAGTATCTACGTGGATGATCTAATATTCACCGGTAATGATGATGTGCTGCTTAATGACTTCAAAGGGTCAATGATGAATGAGTTTGATATGACGGACTTGGGGAAGATGAAGTTCTTTTTGGGAGTTGAAATAGTCCAAAACAGCTATGGCATCTACATGAGCCAAAGGAAGTATGCACAAGAAATACTGGTGAAATTTGGGATGGAAAACAGTAATCCCACCAAAACTCCTATGGTACCTGGTTGTAAGTTAACAAAGGATGAAGGAGGAATCAGAGTCGACTCAACTCAGTATAAGCAGATGATTGGAAGCTTAATGTACTTGACGGTATCTAGACCTGACTTAATGTATGTGATGAGTCTGGTAAGCAGGTATATGGAGAAGCCCACCGAATTGCACATGATGGTTGTGAAGAGAATTTTAAGATACTTGAGGGGTACTACTGAGTTAGGAGTTTGCTATCAGAAGAAAGGATGGACTGAGGGTCTAATTGGTTACTCAGATAGTGACTATGCTGGTGATCTGGATGATAGAAGAAGTACATCTGGGTATGTTTTCATGATGAGTTCAGGTGTTGTTGCTTGGAGCTCGAAGAAGCAAGCAATAGTTACCCTCTCAACTACGGAAGCCAAATTTATTTTTGCGGCAATATGTGCATGTCAAGCCATATGGATGAAGAGGGTTCTCAAGCAGCTGAATTGGGATCAAAAGAATTGCGTCATCTATTGTGATAATTGTTCTACCATAAAATTGTCAAAGAATCCAGCGATGCATGGAAGGAGCAAACACATAGCTGTCAGGTATCATTTTCTTCGAGATTTATCGAAGGATAGGGAGATAGAACTGAAGTACTGTAGCTCACAGGAACAAGTTGCGGACATCATGACCAAGCCCTTGAAGCTTGATGCCTTTACAAAGTTGAGAGAGCAACTGGGAGTATGTGACATGTCAAAGATTGTAAACTGTTCAGTTTAAGGGAGGGAATGTTGAGATAGTTGGTTAATTGGTTAATTAGTTGTTAATTGTTTGTTACTTTCAGTTGTAATTAGTTGGTAATCAGTTACATTCAATTTGTGTCAGTTGGGGTACCAAACTGTAACTAGTATAAAAGGGGAAGGGTATACACGCATAATGTGTGGGAGTCAATTGCAAAATAATAAAGTTCAAGGATTCAAACATAAATATCTAAGATGTGGTCTACAATTTGAGCTTTACTATCGTGATCTGAGTGGATTTGATTCCATGATAACAGAGGTTTCCTTGTTATCATAAATTAAGGTGAGTTTATTGCCATTGAATGGGAATATTCCTTCATTAGCCAACGTCTCTTCACTAACATGGGATGATCTTGTGGGAGTGTTCATCCTAGCCTTATGTTCTAGCCCTTAAAGATGATAAGAGCGGCTTCTGATGAATTCTCCTGTTTTGAAAACTATTTTTGAAATGAATTAGAAAAAAAAAAATCTTATTTTTTATTTTAAATTAAATATTTTTTTTATAAATTTAGATAATTTTTATGTTTGTTGATGTCTAAAATAATTATTTATAAAAAAAACATTATTTTAATACATTCTTGAATGAAAAACTCTTTAAAAAATAACATCAACCACATTACCGGTCAAGCACTTAGCTAGTAAGTGAGTGGAGCCACTTTATATTTTCTTTTAATTTTAACCCTTGCGGAAATGAAACTATTGTTTGAATTCTATTTTCTATCTCATTATGTGCTATAAGTTTATTTTTCTTTTCGTTGTTGATTTATATGCATAAAATATTAGGTAAAAATTAAATCATTAATTTAAGAAAATATTTAAAAGTGTTCTAACAACTATGTGGGTCTCACTACTTAAAAGCTAAAATGAAGATATATGAATAATCTAAAGTTAAAAACTGACAGAGAAATTTTTATCTTCTCATGCTTGGTGGGATGATGAGGCTGACATATCTGGTATTGTCGAGTTTCCTTTTATAAAAGACTATCTACAAAAAAAAGATGGATCCAGGACTCGACAACATTAAAGGGCTAAAATGAATATTTAATATTTTACAGGGATCATTATGTACAAATATACTTGATCTTTTAGAAATAATTTTAAAGTTAAAGGGACTTTCCCTGACATATTGGACAATCTAATTGATAAAGTACTGAAAAATGAGACAAATTTTCAACAGAATCCCGGGTCTTTGCTAGATAGTCTAATTGATTGAAAACCACAAATTATCACTTCATCATGTACTATCAAATGACATACCTTAAAATCTGAGATTAGAATCGAAACACAAAACCCCCCATAAAAAGACGATTTCAATCTCATAAGAGGTCAATTATTGTTTGGAAAATACAAGATAATTACAGGTTTGCATGCATTGAATATTGTGTATTGGGTATTTGACCAAATGAATTTGATTTTCAATAAATGACATCTCTTTGATTTTATTTCAAGGATTAGACTTTGAATGCATACGATCTTTTAAATTGGTGACATACTTTCAGAACAAAAAAAAATACAAAGAAAGAAAACATTGACTTGTCTGTAGACAATTCAAGAGACTTGGGGGACCCGCAACCTCCTGTCAAGATAACTATATATTTGTGAAGTTAAAGTGTCTGTAGACAAGGCAAGAGACTTGGGGGGAGAGAGGTGCTGCAACATATAGGAAATAGGCTCACTGCTTGGGACCCTGTATACAGATACAGTCCTCTGTTCCCCGTCCTCAGGTCAGCACTAACTTGTTTTGATTTTTTTGAAGATGTTATGTTTTGGATTTGGTTTAAGCTCTGTAGACATGAGGTGGTTCTTGTTGGTGGGAGAGGCCACTGGTGGTGGCTTTTAAACACTCAAAGGGGATAAAACACACTGTTTTATTTCAAGAACAAAATTACACAAAGCATGAACAAACTGTCAAAACTCTCTCCTTTTCTCCTTAGTGTTTTCTCTCTAATGTCTCCCACTACTTTCACCTTAACTAAGCTTCCTAAAGCTTGATAAAATTGACTTTAAGGTGGAAAGCTGCTGCAGTCGGTGGTCGTTGACGGTGGTCGTGGATAGTGGCTGTCAGAGGCTTTAATTGGCCGTAGATGGTGGATGCCGGTGGTTGCAATTCTAGACTTTTGTGGATAGAGTTTATCCTAACAAATTCCCCCTTTAAACTCAATCGGGAGATGTCATGCCAAGCATGAACTTCAATCTGATAAATATATCTCCCTTCAATGGCTTTGTGAGGATATCTGCAACTTGATCATTTGTTTTGTAAGAGATCAATTCAACTTCTTTGTTCTTCACATGCTCCCGGATAAAGTGATGACGTGTATCGATGTGTTTACTTCTTTCATGATACACTGGATTATTTGTTAATGCAATCGCCGATCGATTATCAATATAAATCCCGTCGGATCTTCTTGAGGAAATCCCAAATGCTTCAGCATATTCCTTAACCATATTAAATGGCATACAACTGAGTTGGCAACAACATACAAAGCTTCACAACTTGATAACGTCACTATCGATTGCTTCTTGGATGACCATGTGAAAGATGTATCTCCAATAAAAAATACAAACCCTGTTGTACTTTTCTTTTCATCCAAATCTCGACCCCAATCACTATCTGAATAGCCAATAAGTTTAAAGTTCTTACTTGATGTATAGAACATACCTTCACTTATTGTTCCTTTGATGTAGCGGAGAATTCTCTTAGCTGCACTCAAGTGCGTCTGATCCAGTGTCTCCATATATCTACTGATAAGTCGTACTCCATAGAGTATATCCGGTCTTGTACATGTCAAGTACCTCAAGCTTCCCACCAAGCTTTTAAAGTAAGTAGGATCAACATTTCCTACTTTACTTTTCCTCAATTCCACTCCATTTTCAACTGGAGTTGATACTGGAATGCAGCTTTCCATCTTGAACTTTCCAAGAATTTCTTTGGCGTAGCCGCTTTGGGACACAAAAATCCCTTCTTCTTTCTGAGTAACTTCTAAGCCTAGAAAATGTGCCATTAGACCAATGTCTGTCATCTCAAACTCCTGTACTGTTTTTCTTGAAGTCTGTAAACATGGTAGGATTGTTGCCGGTGAATATCAAGTCATCAACATATAAGCAAGCAAATAGTGTGCTTCCATCATCTTCTTTCTTCACATATATGGCGTGTTTATATGGACATTTTTCAAATCCATTTTCTTGAAAATACCTGTCGATTCTGGTATTCCAAGCACGCAGAGATTGCTTCAAACCATAGAGAGCTTTCTTCATCTTGTATACTTTGCCTTCATTGTCTTCTTCAATGTAGCCAAGTGGTTGTTCAACATAAATCTCTTCTTCTAGGATGCCATTCAGAAATGCTGACTTCACATCAAGTTGATAGATTTTCCATCTATGTTGTGCTGCAAGTGAGATAATTAGTCTGATTGTCTCTAGACGGGCTACAGGAGCAAATACTTCTCCATAGTCTATGCCTTCTCTCTGTTTATAGCCTTTTGCCACCAATCTTGTTTTATGTCATTGAACTTCACCTTTTGCATTCTTCTTGGTTTTGTAGACCCATTTCACAGCAATTGCCTTCTTACTTTCTGGCAAATTGGTTAACTTCCAAGTATCATTCTTCTCAATGGCATGTATTTCTTCATCCATTGCTGTGATCCATTTCTCTTCTTTAATAGCCTCATCAATGCTAATTGGATCACTATCTACGAAGAAACAAAATAACATTGTATCTTCTATTACCTGAGTTGCATCGTATAAATCTTCAAGATTTCTCATCCTTCTTGGTTCTTTTGATGAGGATGCTTCTGGTGATATTGATGATGTTCCTGGTGTTGGAGAGTTTCTCCTGTTGAATACAGGATAACTGTGTACCGGAGACTGTGGCTCTTCTTCTGGTACTCTTGGATCTTCTACAAGTACTGTTGGTACTTCTACTTCATCTTCAAGGATCAAATCTGTATTGATCCATTTGATTTTTTCTTGATCCTCTTTCCACTCCCAGGTTTTATCTTCTTCAAAGATAACATCTCTGCTGATGATCACCTTCTTTGTGATGGGATTATACAGCTTGTATCCCATTCTTCTATCTCCATATCCCACGAAGATGCATTTCTCGCTTTTATCATCGAGTTTTGTTCTTCTTGCATCCAGGATCTTTTCATAAGCCACACAACCAAAGACTCAAAGATGAGTCACACTTGATTTGTGGCCACTCCATACTTCTTCTAGAGTGATGGATTGCAAACTTTTTGTTGGGCAGCGGTTCAGTAAATATACTCCACAAGATACGGCTTCAGCCCAGTATTGTTTGGGCAACTTCTTAGCTTTAAGAAGACTTCTTGCCATATCAAAAATAGTTCTATTCTTCCTTTCTGCTATCCCATTCAACTGTGGTGTATAAGCTGGTGTTGTCTGATGTCTGATGCCTTGTTGTGTATAAAAGGCTTCAAAGTCATTAGATGTGAATTCACCACCTTGATCAGATCTAACGAATTTGATGTTATACCCACTCTGTTTCTCCACAATTGCTTTAAAATCTTTAAAGCAATTGAACACTTCTGACTTCCTCTTCAGAAAGTATATCCAGGTCTTCCTACTAAAATCATCAATAAAACTGAGGAAGTACCTGTTATGTCCAGTTGACATAGGCTTTATTGGTCCACACACATCTGTGTGAACTAACTCCAGTGGCCTCTTCGCTTTCCAGTTGACCATCTTGGCAAAACTAGCTCTATGGTGCTTGCTGAGGACAAAGCTCTCACAGACTTCTTCAGGATGATCAATGTGAGGCATACCTTTGACCATCTGCTTACTTGCAAGCATCTTGAGGCTTGTAAAATTTAGATGTCCAAGCCTTAGGTGCCAAAGCCATTCTTCACTGTTGGTGATGGCAGTCAAACACTTTGCTGCACCATACTGGATGTTTAAAGGGAACATCCTGTTCTTAGACATCTTCACAAAGGCAATCAATCTCCCATTGTTGTCTTTGACTGCAACATGACAATCCTTCATGAAGAGAGTATACCCTTTCTCCAGAAGTTGTCCTATACTCAGCATATTGTGTTTGATAGCTGGAATATAGTACACATCAGCAATGTAACTATTATCTCCATTCTTCAACTTTATCGAGATGTTGCCTTTCCCTTTAACTAGGACATTAGAAGTATCTCCAAATGTGACCTGTCCTTATATGGTCTCATCGAGATCACTAAAGAGGTTCCGTTGTCCGCACATATGATTGCTAGCTCCAGAATCTAGATACCATACATGCTCCTCATTTTTGCCTAGTCCTTGTTGGACAAATAATGCAGCTGACCCACTGATGATGGCATCTTTGTCTGCATAGTTAGCTTGCTCACGCAACTCTACTGGAGCTTTCTTTCGGCATTCAGTGTTATAATGCCCAAATTGATTGCAGTTATAACACTGAATATTTTTCTTATCACGGTTATTGTAACCGCCTCCTCTTCCTCTGGAAGTCAAAGGTTGTTGTCCTCGTCCTCCTCTGGCGGTGTTTCTACCACCTCTTCCTCTGAAGCTTGTATTCCAAGATCCTCTTCCTTGAAATCGTTGGAAGCCTCCTCTTCCTTGTTGATTTCTTCCTCGAGGGGTATATTCATGTGTTGAAGTCCCCCTTTGCTCATATCTGTCTTCCTTCAAAGACAGTTTCGATTGCAAGGCATGCTCTATTGCCTTATCTCCATTTCTTCTCACAAGCTTTTATTCATGAGCTTGTAAAGAACCCATCAACTCATCTACCATCGATTTATCCACTTTCTTGGATTCTTCAATGGCAACAACAACATAATCAAATTTTGGATCTAGGGATCTCAAAATTTTCTCAGTAATCCGAGCTTCTGAGAGGGCTTCTCCATTTCATCTCATCTGATTGATTATCACCATAATTCTCATGTGATAATCAGAAACAGATTTCGAGGATCTCATTTGTAAGGATTCAAACTCACCTTGCAAAGATTGAAGACGAATCTTCTTGATTCTGTCAGCTCCTTTGTATTTTTGTTGGAGAGCTTCCCATATATCCTTCAAATTTTCTACAGAAGAGATAATCTCAAATGTGGCTTCATCAAGACCTTGATAAATGATGGTCTTGGCTTTGTTGTCCTTCTTTCTATTATTTCTGAGAACTTGTTTCTGCTCCTCTTGTAAAGCTTCCTCTGCTTCTCTGGACTTTGGTTCATCATAACCATAATCCACAATCTCTATGCATTCTTGTGAGCCAAGAAATGCCTTCATTCGGATGCACCAATTTGATGTTGTATTTATTAAGAATTAAATTTTGCAATTTCTCTATATATAATGTTTCAAATCCAATATCTCAGATTAATTATCTAGAAAAATTATGTGGCTTTATATTGTCTTTATCTTTTTATTTTATTTCTTTAAAATTGTGTTACTTAACATTAGCATCAAATAAAAAAAATCTTATTTATTTTTATTTTGCATTCTGGCCCTTATTCTTTTAATTTTTAGTTTAATTTTGATTCTTTTAATTTTTTTGGTTCTTCCGGGATAGTTCCTTTTTTTTTTCATTTGTATTTATGTATTTATACTCTTAGTTTTGGTTTTTATTTTTTATTGTTATTTATCTTTGCATTAAATGCTGCATGCGTCAAAAGACACAATAAGTTAGCTTTGACGGTGCGAAAGGAGATCAAAACTCTCTCTTATGCATGCATAGTGAATGTTCTGCTGTCAGTGATTTGTTATCCTTGTGTTCTTTTTCACCTGTTTTGTTCACGAGTGGTTTAAGAACACTAAAAATTAAAATTAATATGAAACAAAAAAAACTGTTAGCTCAATTTATTTTATTGGTGTTGCTTCTACTAGCATTGTATTATAAAAAACTAATTTTTTTAATGAGTTGAAGTGTTTATGGAGTTTTAAATAATGTTTAGAAAGGTGCTTTAGTTCTTTATATTATTTTAATGTATTAATATATCATTATCCTTGTCACACCCCACTGTGAGAGCGCGACAACCCTCCCTGGAGCGGGGATTCATGTCGTGTTTTTTTTGTGAAAATGAGGGTCGCCACCTGGTATTATGGTTATTAAGTCTTTTAGATATTCTAAGGCAAGGTAAAGATTGCGTAAAGAGAAGGTTTTAGCACCCCTAATACGCCTTACCTATGATAAGTTGCTTGGTGTTTTAGTTTGCTTTATGACTGCTATGATGTTGGTGTTATCTAATCAATTTTCCAAGGATAGGTTCACAAGGAAAACGAACAAATTTTTTGATGATAACTGTCATAATCCAATTTTGGGTTATTCCCCAAATCTACCCAAAAATAGCAAAAATAAAATAAAAGGGGCTGGTGTCGGCAGAAAAATCAAGGTGAAAATTTTAGATGTTTTCGAGAGCTCGATCATACCTCTTTTGTGCCCAGAAATGAAGATTGAAGGCTAAAGTAATTTATTAATGGATAAATCCGTGTAAAAATTAAGTCGAAAGATATAATTATATTTTTATGGGCCAATTTGATTTAATTGTTGGCCAATTTAAAAGTGTAATTATGTTTGAGAATTAATTTAGGGTGAAGGATTTAATTAAGTGCAAGGACTTAATTATACTTTAAATTGTCAAATTAATTTTTTTAATGGCTTAATCGATGAAAAATCAAGTTCTTGAGCTTAATTCGGGTTCAATTGAGAAGATTGGAGTTTTCAGAAATCAAATTGAATTTTTCTAAGCCAATTATGTGAAGTGAGGGGTCAACTTGAAGAAATTGAAAGTTTAATGGTCAATTGAGGGTTAAATCGCATAAATCTGAAACCGGAGACAAAAATAAAAAAGGTATGCAAAGCTAAGGTTGTTGTTGAAATTTTGATTGGTATACAACTGCACAAAATTAAAAGTTTAAAGCTAATGAGGAGTGCAATTAGAACAATTACAAATTGAGGGACCAAATCAGATTTTCACTTATCCCAACTCACTTGAAATCTGCAGACATGACTTCACTGTTCAGTCACCTGAACAGTGCAGGCACGCCACTGCAAGTTCAGGTGAAGAGGCAACCCATCGCTGTACGTAATGGGCAGCCGAAGGGTTGTCTTCTTTTGCCTATAAATTGCATGAAGATTTACGAGAGCAGGGGAATTTAGATAGGAAATGGATAGAATTAGAGCGAGAATACAACAGAGGAGCACATGAAATAATACAACATAGAAGGGAGAACAAAAACACGCAGAGCATAGATACAGACGCAGTTACAACGGGAAGAAGGAGAAATTGTAGATATTATAACTGAAAAAAACTACAAACAACCGTTAGTATCAGTTTTTTTTTCTTGCTCATCATCGGTAACCATGCCATGTCATAGGAAGCCTCCTCCAACTGCTGAACCATACAATCAGCCTCCCTCTATAACGTCGTCTCACTCTCTTTCTCAAAAATCAATTGCAACCATCTCTCTCTCTCTCCTCCAGCAGCATCTCCTAGCGAGCACCTCGATTGTCCCCTTTGCACCATCATTCTCTCCTCCAGGCTAGCAGCTCCATCGGTAGTTCCAACCCTCCTTCCCCAACTCCGACGATGATAACAACAACAACCCCTGCACAAAACCACTCCACTTTCGGCAACTCCTCCTACCACCATTTCCAACGCCACCACCATAGGAACAACCACCTCATCCCCCTCTACCCGATGGCATTAACAGGTCAGCCTCTCATCACCGTCGACCAACCACCTTGATACTGTTCATGTAACACGTGAATAGTAACAACCTGATTTCCCTTTTTTTCTATTTGTTTTAATTCTTGGGTTGGACTGCTCTTGGTCCAGCTAGCTAGGCTGGGCCTAGTCTAGTCCAAGTCTAGTAGGGTTGGGCCTGTTGACCCAATTTGGCTGGGACGATCCATTTACTTAGGCCAGGCCCAATCCGAATTTTCCTTCTTTTTTTAAAATATAAAAATCTCATAAAAAAATAAAATTTTCAAAAAAAAAAGAAATTGAAAGAAAAACAATTTGTGTTTGTTTTTGTCCATAAGGTCGAAGCATAACAAAAAAAATTACTTTAGATTTAAAAAATAAGTTTATTAAATCATGGGAATTTGCCCTATATTGAAAGAAATCATGAAATTTGTTCATGAGGATTAATGGTTAAATTCAGATAATAAGTGTTGGACCTACAAGTAGGCTAACATTTAAATATCTGGAAATGATTAAAAAATTCCCAGAGTTATTATAAGCAGTGACTGATTTTTGAATCAGAACATTTTTTACGATGCATAAATTGCAGAAAACTCACCCACTCATCCAGGATAGATGATTAGTGATTTGTCAGTGATTTGTTATTCTTTTCTTTTTTCACCCGTTTTGTTTATGTATGGGTTAACAGAACTAAAATTAGATTAATATGAGACAAAACTTTAAGCTCAATTTTTTTTGATGTATTTTTGAACGAAAAACACTTTTAAAAACAACCTCAACCTACTCTCAAACAGTACTTGGTCCAATAAAGCTGTCTTTTCAGGGGTTAGAGTTTACTGAAAGTTCCAGACAGGAGAAGGAAAGATCGAATGGAATCCTTGCTACTTGTGAAGCAAAATCGGCTGCCCAGCCCTACATTTCTTTAGCCAGAATCCTCCCTTCGAATCATCGCGCTTCTTGGCCCGTAATGTTTTTGTTTATAACCGTTCGGGCTAGCTTGCGTGCACCACAACTAATCTCCGGATCCACTGAACATCCTACAAGTCCAGTGAGCATATAAGACACTGCGGGGATGATAG
The DNA here is from genome assembly GCA_029228465.1 of Salix viminalis. Lineage (NCBI taxonomy): Eukaryota > Viridiplantae > Streptophyta > Magnoliopsida > Malpighiales > Salicaceae > Salix > Salix viminalis. The sequence continues at coordinate 891,384 of CM055442.1, forward strand.
GCGTGCATGGCAGGACTTGAACCCGGGTGTAGGAACAATCGCTGCACTTACAACTGGACCAAGACCCTGCTTGTGCCGTAATGTTCTTTATGCATAGTAGTCGAGGAGGAAAGATGTTCTCTTTTCAATGGGCCATAGATAAAGGGAGAGGTGGAAATATTTCGAAATGGTGAAAGACAATCAAAACCAAGCAGGACAACGGAGAGATGCGAACTTCGTTCATGGTTACTTTTTCTCAAGTTTTTCTTAGTGAAGGAGAAGCTAAAAACGCATACAGCTTCTTCGAGATTTGGCAAGCTGGGTTTTTCTTCCATTAATAAAACTCTGCCGTGCTCCTCCTTCAATGTTCCCTGAGGAGAGCTACAGCCTGGACACGTGGGTCCAGAGCTATCACAGAAGAGTTGAGAAGAAAGAAAAGACCCTGTGCATGTGCAGGGAGAGAGACTTTCGCTTAATTCATGGTTAGAAAGTCGTATATTCGAACCAGTCAACGTGTTGATATAAGTTCTTTTATTTATTACATGAATTATGCCATTTTCTTTATCATAGATTACAAATGCTTCGAGGAAATGTATTCCGGTAGACCCTCGCGAACACTATAAACAAAACAAATAAGTTCTAAGAATTTCCAAAGTCATGCAAAATTTATTGGTGCCATCCACAGGCTAGGATACAGGTGCTCGAGGTTCTTGAATCGGTCCTCACCGTGATACATTTTTTTATAAAAAATTATTGTTCATTCTCCCTGTGCAGGCATCAAAACAAAAAAGAAATAAGTCGTAGAACATGCAGTATTCGCACCAGGTTATATTCGAGGAAAATCATAGGAGTTAAGAACCTCAAAATATGTTCCTTGTTGACTGGGGAAGTGCCTTCTTGGCGCGGTCAAATTTGAATCCAGCCTCCTCCAGCTTTCGACCCCCTGAGTTTTTGCCTCTCTTTTTTCCCTTTATTTATTATCTAGTTGGGTTCATTGGAAATGGATTTTGATATATATATATATATATATATATATATATATATATATATATATATATATATATATATATTGTTAAATATTACAGTTTAGAATATAATTGTTAAAGTTTGTAAATTAGCATAACAGATTTTGTAATTTAGTGTTAGGTGAGTTTTGTGTGTTTTTTATTCTTTAGTGTATTTATTGCTATAAATACTGCACTGTAATCTTTAATTAGATTTAATTAAGATCGAAAATACATTACTGAAAGTTTTACATGGTATCAGAGCAAACCTCGAATTTTTCTTTGAAATCGAAGTACTGAATTTTTTTCTAGTTCGAAACCCAGAACTCGAATCTGCACAGTGCGTGTTCATCAACCGTACTGTTCATCCAAACACAAACCCAGAAATTCGATTGCTACAGTGTTAGTTCGTCAACAGTTACTGTAGCAATCAAGAGCAAAAAAAATCATCACTATTCATTCACAAAAAAAGCCCAGATTTTCCCGGAAAAATCAACCCAGAAATCACCCATCAATCCTTTCCTGCCCGAAATCAAAATCCCCAATCCCAGAAAAACCATCACCAACCCAGAAAACAGCAAACATCAAACATCAAAACACAACCCAGAAACCTAGAAAATCCATTCACAAACCTAGAAATCCATCAAACAACCCATCTCAGAGCAGAAACCCATAAAAACAACCCGCATAGCAAGCAATGGAAGGACATGATTCCGAGGATTCCAAGCAAAGCACTGTGGATATGATTGTTTTTGTACAACGTCTTCTTCAGCAGATGCAAAGTAGTGTTCAAACAATATTGGACTCCATTGTTTCGAAGATTGATGAAATGGGAACCGTGTAGATGAGTTGGAGGGCAAGCATGGTGGTGGTCCTCTGGGGTTAGCTAAGCACACCGTGATGATGATGAGGCATCATCGGTCGGTGGGGGAGAACGGGGGAGAGAGGGGCGACGGGGTGGCGCAGGTTGAAAGAGAGAGAAAAGAAAAAGGGGAGACATTAGGGCGTGTTTTTAAAGCTGACCGGGCTGACCGGGTTTGGGCTGACCGGGTTGACCGAGTTGACCAAAAATACAAAAATACTGGTGGACTGATATATTCTTATTGCGGTGAAATGGGACACTCAAAACAACGGTGTTATGAAATTACTGGCTACCCGGACTGGTGAGACTTTACGAAAAAACCTCGGAAATTTTTCCGAAAACCTTTGGTTCATCTGACGGAAGCGGATCTGGCACAACCCACAGCGAATGTGACCCATCCAGGTATCATCGAAAACGAATTTGCACACTCTATTATTACAAAGAATAGTACTTGGATAATTGATACAGGTGCATCTCATCATATGACTAGAGATTCCGATAATCTAATATGCCATAAACCCTCTTTACGGACAGATATATGTACTGCTAATGGTAGTACCTCCTCTATTACGGGGGAAGGATCTCTTATTTTAACTGATACTATTACACTAGATATTGTTCTTATTGTTCCATCTCTTGCGTATAATCTCCTCTCGGTTAGTCAAATCACGACTACCCTTGAGTGCACGGTCACGTTTTGGCCTTTGTTCTGTGTTTTTCAGGACATTCTAACCCGGAAGATTCTTGGTTATGGTGTTAGACGGGGCAACCTGTATTACTTGGAATTAACAAAACAAGGGGGGTTAAAGTTAGGTCATGCACATCAGACCACAAGTATGGATCAAGCTCAGGCTCTTGTTTGGTTATGGCATCGACGACTCGGACATCTTTCATTTGGGTACCTTAAGAAGCTACAACCGCATTTATTTTCAAGGTTAAGTATTTTGGATTTTAAGTGTGACATCTGTGAACTGGCGAAAAGTCACCGTATTTCCTACTTGCCAAGTTTGCATAATAGTGTAGACCCATTTGCAGTTATTCACTTTGATGTTTGGGGTCCTGCAAAGGTCTCATCTTTTTCTAATGCACGGTACTTTGTTACCTTTATTGATGAGTGTACTCGGATGACCTGGATATCTCTCCTCCGAAATAAAAGTGAAGTAAGTACAACATTTCAGGAATTTCAGAAAATGGTGCTGACCCAATACCAACGACAGATTCATACACTTCAGTCAGATAATGGTACGGAATTTATGGATCAAGTGCTAGGTAACTTCTTACAACGTCATGGAATTCGACATCATACATCCTGCACATATACTCCACAGCAGAATGGATTAGCCAAAAGAAAGAACAGACAAGTTATGGAAATAGTTCGGGCCTCGCTATTTGGCATGAATCTGCCAAAATAATATTGGGGTGAGGCAGTCAAATCCGCTGCGTATTTAATAAATCGAACACCATCCAGTGCAATTGAATTTCAGTCTCCTCAACAGAAAATGGAATCTCTTCTCTCGATTCCTCACCTTCCAAATTTGGAGCCTCGAGTATTTGGTTGTACAGTATATGTCCACATCCCTAAGGTTCTGCGAAGCAAACTCGATCCGTGTGCCAAACGGTGCGTGTTTGTAGGTTACTCGGCATTTCAAAAAGGATATCGGTGCTACGATCCTCATCATCGAAAGCTACATGTGACCTTGGATGCATCATTTTGCGAATCTGAACCCTACTATTCAGGGGGAGTCCCTGGTTCTTCTCTTCAGAGGGAGAGTAACAATGAAGAGAATGAAGATATATTTGAATTAGAGGAAATGAGACCAAGTCGGGATGATAACAGTGAAGTCAGCACAGACCGAAATGATCTCAATAATGACCCCCCTATGTCTCTGGAATTACCAACGCCTACACCATTAACCGAAGAATCAACCGAGTATGTCTCTCCTCAGTAACCTCAGGTAACCCTAAATCCTATCCCAATTGAGATAAATGAAATTCCTGTCTTAGAAAATAATGAGACCCATAGATACCCACAAAGACTAAACAGAGGAATCCCAAAGAAACAGTATGAACCTGATCCCAAACAAAAAACTAAATATCCCATCAACAACTATATATCTACCCATAGATTATCGGAATCATATGCATTTACTGTTAATCAATTATCCAATGTGTCTATTCCTAGTAATGTACAGGATGCATTAGCAGACCCAAGGTGGATCAAGGCGATGAATGAGGAAATGGAGGCACTGCAGAAGAATAACACGTGGAAGTTATGTCAACTACCAACAGGAAAGAAGAAAGTTGGGTGTAAATGGGTGTTCACAGTGAAGTTGAAAGCAGATGGGAGCATTGATAGATACAAAGCGAGGTTAGTCGCGAAGGGATATACGTAAAGGTATGGGGTGGACTACCAAGAAACTTTTGCCCTAGTTGCAAAAATAAACACAATCCGGATTCTCATATTGATAGCAGTGAATCGAGACTGGGCCTTACAACAATTTGATGTCAAGAATGCCTTCCTGAATGGAGATCTTGAAGAAGAAGTTTATATGGAATTGTCACCCGGAGTGAAAACCAGGTGCTCATGAGAAACGAAAGTGTGCAAATTAAAGAAGGGTTTATATGGGTTAAAACAGTCACCCCGGGCATGGTTCGGAAGATTCTCATCCACGATGAAAGAATTTGGCTATAAGCAAAGTAATTCAGATCATACTTTGTTTATAAAGCACAAAGGAGGGAAGGTAACGGCTCTAATAGTATATGTGGATGATATGGTCTTAACAGGAGATGATCCAGAAGAAAGAAAGGCTCTACAATAGTTTCTGGCATTGAAATTTGAAATGAAAGATCTCGGACAACTGAAGTACTTCTTAGGGATTGAGGTCTCGAGGTCAAAAACGGGGATATGTCTTTCACAACGAAAATATGTGTTGGATTTGTTGGCAGAAACTGGAATGCTTGCATGCAAACCAGTATATACACCGATGGAAATGAATCACAAACTGGGACGAAAGCGTAACATCGGGACGCCCGACCGACAAAGGGACGTTACCAACGATTAGTTGGGAAACTGATATATTTATCACATACACGGCCAGACATAGCCTATGCAGTCAGTGTGGTAAGTCAGTTCATGCATTCACCAGGAGAGGAGCATATGGAAGCAGTATATCGGATCTTAAGATATTTAAAAAGTGTACCGGGAAGAGGACTACTCTTCTCAAAGGATGAAGTTCGTGAAATTACAGGGATACAGTGACTCGTAGGCGAGGGGAGATCGACATGATAGAAGATCGACATCAGGTTACTTTACTTTTATAGAAGGTAACCTAGTAACTTGGAGAAGTAAGAAACAGAAAGTGGTCGCTAGATCGAATGCGGAGGCAGAATACCGAGGTATGGCTCACGGTGTGTGCGAACTATTATGGATAAAACATGTGTTACAGGAATTAGGGGTTGATTATGGGTCACCCATGAGCTTATATTGTGATAATAAGGCAGCTATCGAGATTGCACACAATCCTGTACAATATGATCGTACCAAACACGTCGAAGTCGATCGACACTTTATTAAAGAAAACCTTGATCGGAAAATTATACAATTTCCGTTTGTAAGGTCGGAAGATCAATTGGCAGATATACTCACAAAGGCGGTTTCAGGAAAGACATTTCATGGAGCAATTAACAAGTTGGGCTTGATAAACATCTACGCTCCAACTTGAGGGGGAGTGTTAAATATTACAATTAGAATATAACTGTTAAAGTTTGTAAATTAGCATAACAGATTTTGTAATTTAGTGTTAGGTGAGTTTTGTGTGTTTTTTATTCTTTAGTGTATTTATTGCTATAAATACTGCACTGTAATCTTGAATTAGATTTAATTAAGATCGAAAATACATTACTGAAAGTTTTACATATATATATATATATATATATATATTAGCCAATGTCCCCGCGCCTCGCCGCGGGTGGCACCATATTTTTTTCAACGCAAAAAAATATTAATTGTGTGAGATATTTTTTATTGTAATATAAATTTGGCAAAATAATAAATTTGTGCAGAAATCCTGTGAAGTGCAAGTTTTTTTTATAAAATATATGAATTTTCAATGGATATAAATTTATCTGCTTAGTAGGTTTCAACGAAATAACCAGTATGAAATTATTATTATCATTAAAAAAGCAAGAAAATATGGATATCTGAATTATTGAATTTACTGTATTGAGATTATTTCATTTTATAATTCAATTTAAATTAAATACAACAAACAAAATATAAATTATGAAAACACTTGCAAGAATTAAATAACAAAAATAAGAAGTTAATTTTCATTCTCCCAAAAAAAAAACATAAATTAAAAATCCATCCTTATGTCAGCAATCCACTGAACGTTTCCTAATAACCTAATTACTTCGACATCTGTTCCAGGGGTTGGGGCAAGGAGGTCTTGAAAGCCCTTTGAGTCTGCGCATTTTCCATGAACATTAATAGATAAGCTTCCTCGGACAAAATCAACTAATCTCTCATCATCTGCATTTTTCCTTCTGATTTCTAAGACAAATGCATGATTATGACTTGCTATGAGTTTCTTGTACTCTAAATGCAAATGTGAAAGAAATGCTGAAACTGGTTTTAGAACACTTCCATACCTGAATGTAGTAACATATTCTCTTGTTTTCATTCTGAATTAGAACAGTCATACTAGATTGCTACAATTCTGTTCATGTTGATGTCTCCAATTTTATTGAAAGCAATAAAACGAGCTCTAAATTATTGCAATACTTCAGTTTTCCAAATAAAAAACATCTTCTACGTCTAAAGCTCTAAATTATTGTTTTCCAAATCAAGGCAACTCTTCCAGTACAATCCTCAGCAATTGTCATAATCTGTCAAGAATAACGAAAGACTAGCCCTTTAGCTTATAAATAGCACCAAGTCCACACAGTTGCATCTCTAAACTATCAGCAATTATCTGAAGAAATTCACATTCATACAGAATTTCACAAAAAGATGGTAGTGGGAGTGCACTGTTATCTGTTGATGAACATATGAGCTATAATATTATATGAATAATAGAGAAAATGAATGCTGTAAATGTAAAAATGGCAGATCACAGACGAAATTTCACACTTGAGCTGGCGATTAACTGACGACATGCATGATTTCCTATCATTCGTCACGTAGGGAAATTAAAATAGAGTCAAGTAGATGGAAAAAAGTCAACTACTTAATATTAATAGAGGCACATGACATATTAACATTGGTACAATTTATAAGAATTAAAATATAATAAAATAATTTTTTTTTTAAATCATTTATATTACGGTGCCCATGTGCACATATATTTATATAATGTCATTACCAATATAAAAAACCTATTGCAATAAAAAAAAAAAAAAGGAGACTAAGAGAAGTCTTTTAGAAAACAAAATTGTCTATTGACTATATATAAAAAAAAGACCAAGAGAAGTCTTTTAGAAAACAAAATTGTCTATTGACGATATATATTATTTTAAAAGACTTCAATTATAAATTTCTTCTAAGTTAATTAAATGATTTCAAGTTAGAAATATATTTGATAAAAATGATTCAAATCAGTTTTTGTTTATTTTTAAAATGTAGTATAAACATTATTTATAAATTAAATGTTGAAAATTTGAAGTTTTTATTGAATCTAAGATTCCACTCAATTTTGTAATAAGCTTTTAATTTATACCTGTACGCCTGTGCGGGTATAAATTGTTCATTACCAGTCCTTGCAAGTATATTGGGCTCAACCATTTTGGTTGACGAGAGCAAGAGACTTCAAGAAAGAGAGAGAGAGAGAGGCAGAAATATACTGAGAGAGAGAGAGAGGGACTATACACAGAGATACGGTCGTCTGATCCGCCCCCTGATGATCAGGTCAGCACAAACTAGTTTAATTTGTTCTTTGAAATGTCTACTTTCCATCTTTTGGATTTGGCTTAAGCTCTGCAGACCTTAAGTGGTTCTATATAAGTTTATGCATTCTATACATGAAGTTTACCTTTTCCTCCCATGTAGAGCTAGGTTTGGTGTTCACGTAGTTCCATTTTTATTTTTTAATATATATAGTGAAATATTCGCCAATAATATTTGTGATCTTCAAAATCGAACTGTATATACGTACCTTCCATTCATTCTTGGTTTGTTTCAGCCAACCTGCAGACTTGAAAACGATAAGTTTTTCTGCAAGAGCTTCGAGCATGGAAAGCGATATTGAACAGGCAAGATCATCAAATATGGAAGAGGATGGCTAAAGATATTCTGAAAAAGCTGGATACTGAGGTGCGATCGATGCCCTTACAACTGAACGGTTCTAAATCCCGTAGATCTGAGTGCTGCATCTACAAGGTGCCCAAACCGCTTCGAAACGTAAATTGGAAAGCCTACGCTTCACTACTAATTTCAATAGGACCTCTTCAACGAGAAAATAAAAGACTAGAGGCCATGGAAAAAGAGAAACAGAAATATTTCAAAAAGCTTACTGAACGGGATGGGATGGATGAGAAGAAAATGTGTGATATTGTGATCAGCATTAAGAATCAAGAAGAGCGTCTCAGACAATGTTATTCAGAGAAATCCGTATCAATTGAGAGCAGAGATTTCGTAGAGATGGTCCTGCTGGATGCTGTCTTCATCATTCAGTTTTTTTTTGGAGTCAAATGATGATTCTGGCCCTAAAAATTTTGAGCCGAGGATGACATTTGATATACGAGAAGACTTGATGCTATTTGAAAATCAGCTACCACTCTTCATTATTCAGGAAATATATGACCGTAGCCAAGACGCTAAAGTCATTCCTTTTCTTGATCTTGCTACGTCTCATTATAGAAAGTACCCGTGTTTACAAGGGGTAGAAACCAGCCCGGGTGTAGAGGGAAGCAGGCATTTCACTGATTTACTAAGAAATTTGATGTTGAGTGGAGCCATTAAGCGACGTAAATACATTTTAAACCCTCCCATGCTTAAATATAGTGCCGTCATGCTACGCAAGGCAGGAGTGAAGTTTCAGCCCACCCGAGACAAATGTTGAAAATACCACAGTTGGAAGTTGATGACAATTTCGAACGTCTTGTACGAAATATCATGGCCATGGAGCAGTGTTTGTACGAGCATGAAGCTTACATATGCAGCTACATCAAGTTCATGGACCATCTTATCGACAGCGCAGAAGACGTGGGTTTGCTAGTCCGGAAGGGAATCATTGTCCACAGGCTAGGTAACGATGCCGCAGTTTCAAATATGATCAACCATTTTTGCGAAAATATTGGTGACATTAATTATACTTGTTTTCATGATATCTCTCAAGGGTTAAATGCCCATTTTGAGAGCAGCTTCAACCGTGCGATGGCAAGCTTGGTACTTGTATATTTCCCCAATATTTGGAGAGGTACGGCAACTATTGCAGCTGCTATCCTGCTCATCCTCACTTTGATACAGACTATAAAATCATTCTTGTAAGCTTTTATCTTAGTTTTATTGCTTCTACGGAATGATTGATTGGATTGCTTTTGTTAATTTCCTCGGAAAATTGCTGTTAAATTCTGGGTTTATGTAGTTCTGAACTAATAATGTTGCAGCAAATTCTTGTTGTGTTGTCCAAAAATTGAGTCTGTACTTGTGCCCTGTGTGATGTCCTCTTAAATAAAATTAAAAGACAAAGGTGTTTGATAGGAAAAGTAGTTTCGTTATTGAAGGAAACGTGTAAACACTTGGTCCCCTTGTCATTTGACTTCCGATCTCAAAATCTTGGTGCTTACAATAAGAATTCATAGGTGCAGGACTTCTTGATTTGAATTTATTTTCACGCTAATAAACACAAAGCAAGTCATTGCATGAATTCACGGGCTCAAGTTTAAATTTACATACAAACTATTAATATTGATCAATATTGAAAAAAAAAATATATAAATTAGACCACATGAATAGCCTAGTTGATGACTCTATTGCAACTAGACCATATGGATAGACAGATCAAAGATGAAGAAGATAGATATTGGCAATCTGACAGAAAATGCTATAATTTATTTTTTAATAACATGGGTTTCCAGTAAGCTTGCACGCACCTAGACTAATCTCATATATCCTGAAATTAACGACCATGTAAATTTTCAGTGGCCAACATCTTAGAAACCACAGTGCTTGAACTTGAGACCACGGGCACTACTAAAAAATTGGTTGATTAACAACCATTAAATCCATTGCTTTTTACATGTAAATTTGTTGTTAAAAAACATTAGCAACGGAATTTGCATCGGAAACTATCCGATGTAAATCTGTCATTGCTAATTTCCATTGCTGATTCAAATTCAGCAACAAAAATTCCGTTGCTGATTTCCATTGCTGAGATATTTTTTGTTATCAATATTTAATTGTCCTGATTTATTAATTGTTTAATTAGTTACTTATGGATATTTTGAAAATAGTAAAATATGTAAACCATCAGCATATAAGGTTTTTTTTCTTAGCAAAGAAAAGAAAACGAACATGAATTTTGCGGAAAAGCTATGCTCTAATATATATAACTCAGATGACAGAGAATTCAATAAGCAAACTACAAAAATAAAAATCCTTTCAAAAGATTATAAAAAAGATAAATATCTTATGTACATGAGTGGACATCTCTCAGTGTTTTGGGAACTCTGCACGTGTGTAGGCCTTCATTGTTTTGATAGCAAGGAAAGGGTATTTGAATCCACTAGTATTGACCATAGGACATGCACATCTTCATATTGGCAGGATTTTACATCCTCGTACAGAATGTGTATCCCTCTTCCTGGAAAAAAAGGCAAACAAATTTCAATTGAGTAATTATATAAATCAAGGACGAAGCATAATGAATTGCAGCAAATTAAGCAAATATTTTGAGGGAGTCTCTAGTGCCAAGTTAAAAAGAAATTAATTAAACAATTAATAAATACAATGTCAATGGGTGTCTTTTGAAAGCATTCAGCATAATAATTTGTTAGTAGATTCAATCTATAACATACACATCAGAGCATAATTTAAAAGATGCTAACATCTATTAAGAAACTATCCCACCTAAAAGCTTAAGCTATTAGGTAAAGTTCCAGAATATGATTTATATTATTTTTAACACACCCCTCAAGTGAAAGCCCTTTGGGCTTGAAACTTGCACAGGGCCACACTACCTTGTGCTTGATTTTTATTAAATAGAATGAGGGTGGTGAGATTCGAACCCGTGACCGTTAGGGCAACAAGGCTCTGATTCCATGTTAAAAAATCATCTCACCTAAAAGGTTAAAATATTAGGTAAGGTCCCATAATATAATTTATATTATCTTTAACAGCATCTTACAAGCGAGATTCATCAAACTTTCCCCTTTGCAGGCTTGTTTCAAAATTGTTCAAAGCCTGCAAAAGAAGCTTCTTATGTTAGAGAATAATATAAATCATATTCGGGGGCCTCACCTAAAAGCTTAAGCTTTTAGGTGAGATGGTTCCTTAACTTGGTATCAGAGCGTGGTTTCGTCTCGGCTTGTGAATGTAGAGGTTGTATGATTTATAGGTGAAGCCCCTGAATATGATTTATATTATTCTCTAGCATATCCCCTCAAGTGAAAGCCTTTTAGGCTTGAAATTTGCACAGGCCCACACTACCTTGTGCTTGATGTCAAAAATAATTTTTAAAAAATAAAAAAAATATCATTTTGATGTATTTTTGAACGAAAAACACTTTCAAAAACAACCTCAACCTACTCTCAAACTGTACTTGGTCCAATAAAGCTGTCTTTTCAGGGGTTAGAGTTTACTGAAAGTTCCAGACAGGAGAAGGAAAGATCGAATGGAATCCTTGCTACTTGTGTTGCAAAATCGGCTGCCCAGCCCTACATTTCTTTAGCCAGAATCCTCCCTTCGAGTCATCGCGCTTCTTGGCCCGTAATGTTCTTTTTTTTTTAATAACCGGTGTGTCCGGGCCAGCTTGCGTGCACCACAACTAATCTCCGGATCCACTGAACATCCTACAAGTCCAGTGAGCATGTAAGGCACCACAGGAATGATAGGCGTGCATGGCAGGACTTGAACCCGGGTGTCTGGCAGGAACAATCGCTGCACTTACAACTGGGCCAAGACCCTGCTTGTGCCGTAATGTTCTTTATGCATAGTAGTCGAGGAGGAAAGATGTTCTGTTTTCAATGGGCCATAGATAAAGGGAGAGGTGGAAATATTTCGAAATGGTGAAAGACAATCAAAACCAAGCAGGACAACGGAGAGATGCGAACTTCGTTCATGGTTACTTTTTCTCAAGTTTTTCTTAGTGAAGGAGAAGCTAAAAACGCATACAGCTTCTTCGAGATTTGGCAAGCTGGGTTTTTCTTCCATTAATAAAACTCTGCCGAGCTCCTCCTTCAATGTTCCCTGAGGAGAGCTACAGCCTGGACACGTGGGTCCAGAGCTATCACAGAAGAGTTGAGAAGAAAGAAAAGACCCTGTGCATGTGCAGGGAGAGAGACTTTCGCTTAATTCATGGTTAGAAAGTCGTATATTCGAACCAGTCAACGTGTTGATATAAGTTCTTTTATTTATTACATGAATTATGCCATTTTCTTTATCATAGATTACAAATGCTTCGAGGAAATGTATTCCGGTAGACCCTCGCGAACACTATAAACAAAACAAATAAGTTCTAAGAATTTCCAAAGTCATGCAAAATTTATTGGTGCCATCCACAGGCTAGGATACAGGTGCTCGAGGTTCTTGAATCGGTCCTCACCGTGATACATTTTTTTATAAAAAATTATTGTTCATTCTCCCTGTGCAGGCATCAAAACAAAAAAGAAATAAGTCGTAGAACATGCAGTATTCGCACCAGGTTATATTCGAGGAAAATCATAGGAGTTAAGAACCTCAAAATATGTTCCTTGTTGACTGGGGAAGTGCCTTCTTGGCGCGGTCAAATTTGAATCCAGCCTCCTCCAGCTTTCGACCCCCCGAGTTTTCGCCTCTCTTTTTTCCCTTTATTTATTATCTAGTTGGGTTCATTGGAAATGGATTTTGATATATATATATACTAGCCAATGCCCCCGCGCCTTGCCGTGGGTGGCACCATATCTTTTTCAACGCAAAAAAAATATTAATTGTGTGAGATATTTTTTATTATAATATAAATTTGGCAAAATAATAAATTTGTACAGAAATCCTATGAAGTGCAAGTTTTTTATAAAATATATGAATTTTCAATGGATATAAATTTATCTGCTTAGTAGGTTTCAACGAAATAACCAGTATGAAATTATTATTATCATTAAAAAGGCAAGAAGATTTGGATATCTGAATTATTGAATTTACTGTATTGAGATTATTTCATTTTATAATTTAATTTAAATTAAATACAACAAACAAAATATAAATTATGAAAACACCTGCAAGAATTAAATAACAAAAATAAGAAGTTAATTTTCATTTTCCCAAAAAAGAAAACATAAATTAAAAATCCATCCTTATGTCAGCAATCCACTGAACGTTTCCTAATAACCTAATTACTTCGACATCTGTTCCAGGGGTTGGGGCAAGGAGGTCTTGAAAGCCCTTTGAGTCTGCGCATTTTCCATGAACATTAATAGATAAGCTTCCTCGGACAAAATCAACTAATCTCTCATCATCTGCATTTTTCCTTCTGATTTCTAAGACAAATGCATGATTATGACTTGCTATGAGTTTCTTGTACTCTAAATGCAAATGTGAAAGAAATGCTGAAACTGGTTTTAGAACACTTCCATACCTGAATGTAGTAACATATTCTCTTGTTTTCATTCTGAATTAGAACAGTCATACTAGATTGCTACAATTCTGTTCATGTTGATGTCTCCAATTTTATTGAAAGCAATAAAACGAGCTCTAAATTATTGCAATACTTCAGTTTTCCAAATAAAAAACATCTTCTACGTCTAAAGCTCTAAATTATTGTTTTCCAAATCAAGGCAACTCTTCCAGTACAATCCTCAGCAATTGTCATAATCTGTCAAGAATAACGAAAGACTAGCCCTTTAGCTTATAAATAGCACCAAGTCCACACAGTTGCATCTCTAAACTATCAGCAATTATCTGAAGAAATTCACATTCATACAGAATTTCACAAAAAGATGGTAGTGGGAGTGCACTGTTATCTGTTGATGAACATATGAGCTATAATATTATATGAATAATAGAGAAAATGAATGCTGTAAATGTAAAAATGGCAGATCACAGACGAAATTTCACACTTGAGCTGGCGATTAACTGACGACATGCATGATTTCCTATCATTCGTCACGTAGGGAAATTAAAATAGAGTCAAGTAGATGGAAAAAAGTCTACTACTTAATATTAATAGAGGCACATGACATATTAACATTGGTACAATTTATAAGAATTAAAATATAATAAAATAATTTTTTTTTTAAATCATTTATATTACGGTGCCCATGTGCACATATATTTATATAATGTCATTACCAATATAAAAAACCTATTGCAATAAAAAAAAAAAGACTTAGAGAAGTCTTTTAGAAAACAAAATTGTCTATTGACTATATAAAAAAAAAGACTAAGAGAAGTCTTTTAGAAAACAAAATTGTCTATTGACTATATATATTATTTTAAAAGACTTTTGAAGACTTCAATAATAAATTTCTTCTAAGTTAATTTAATGATTTCAAGTTAGAATATATATTATTTTAAAATGTAGTATAAACATTATTTATAAATTAAAAGTTGAAAATTTGAAGTTTTTAATGAATCTAAGATTCCATTCAATTTTGTAATAAGCTTTTAATTTATACCTGTACGCCTGTGCGGGTATAAATTGTTCATTACCAGTCCTTGCAAGTATAGTGGGCTCAACCATTTCAGGGTTGGCGAGCAAGAGACTTCAAGAGAGAGAAATATCACGAGAAAGGTGCTTTCACTGCTGTGGGGACTATACACGAGATCACGGTCAGTCTAATCCCTACCGATCGAGTCAGCACTAACTAGTTTCATTTTCTATTGAAATGTTTTCTTACGGTCTTTTGGATTTGGCTTAAAATCTGCAGACCTTAGGTGGTTCTATGTAAGTTTATGTAAAGCTAGGTCTAGGGTGTACGTAGTTCCATTTTTTATTTGTTTTCTTTTTAAAGAACCATTATTGTTTTCAAATAGAAGAAATAAACTAGATCGGGTCTTGTTTTTAATTAGAATTTAAGCAACTAAACAGGGATAACCGATTTTATTAAGATTTTGGGAAGATAATGTAATTAGTCGTCAAGGTTTTCTTCTCTTTTTAAATGAGCTCGATTAAAACCGGTTTTTTTTATAGCATGCTATTTTAATATAAACATGAACAAAATCTAGCTAGTTTCTATTCGGTCCAGTTTCATATATGCGTGTGTAATTGAGTTCCATATATATATATATATATATATATATATATATTCCAGGCCACAGGCACTTTAGAAACCTCGACTGTTTACATCATTTCCCCAAATATTTATTATTTTTTTGTTAGAAAATAATATAATTATTATTTAAATCTCATTTAAAAAGTTAAATTATTAAGTGAGATGATTTTTTGACATGATATTAGAGTTTTATTGGCATAACGGTCATGAATTTGAATCTCACTAATCCTTTTTATTTAATAAAAAATAAACACAAAGTAATATGAATATGTACAAGTTTGAATCTCAAACAATCTTTAACTTGAAAAAATATATTAAAAAATAATATAAATTATATTTGAGATATCAACTAAAAAATTAAATTTCTATATGAAATTTTTTTTTTTTTTTTAACATAGACATGCATTACGTTGTTTTGGAGGGAGGAGTGAACTACAGTGTAGAAGAGAGAGGAGAACAGAATCAGGTAGAAGTTGTAAGAGATTGAGTTAAAGTGATAAAAGTTGAGTTATATGTTTGAGAAAAGGGTTATTGATAGGTTGTGAGAGAGAGAGAGAGAGAAAAAACAAAATTTCGTTTTAGATTTTAATTAAGATAATTCAAATTGAAATTCTTAAAGTTATGAAATTTGTGATCTTCAAAATAGAATTGTATATACGTACCTTCCATTCATTCTTGGTTTGTTTCAGCCAACCTGCAGACTGGAAAAGGATAAATTTTCTTCAAGAGCTTCGAACATGGAAAACGATATTGAACAGGCTTCAGACATTGAGATGGCTACAGATATTCTTAAAAAGCTAGATTCTGAGGTGAGACAGATTCCCTCTCAAAAGAATGGTTCCGAATCCTATGGATCTGAGTGCTGCATCTACAGGGTGCCTAAACGGCTTCGAAACGTAAATTGGAAAGCCTACGCTCCACTACTGATTTCAATAGGTCCTCTTCACCGTGAAAATATAAGACTAGTAGAGGCCATGGAAAAGGAGAAACTGAAATATTTCAAAAAACTTATTGAAGGGGAAGGGATGGATGAGAAGAAAACGTACGATATTGTGATCAGCATTAAGAATCAAGAAGAGCGTCTCCGAAACTGTTACTCAGAGAAATCCATATTAATGGAGAGGAGTGCTGATTTCGTGGAGATGATCCTGCTGGATGCTGTCTTCATCATTCAGTTTCTTTTGGAGTCAAATGATGATAAAGGTCCTAAAAATTTTGAGCCCAGGATGACACTTGACATACGAGAAGACTTGTTGCTCCTTGAAAATCAGCTACCACTCTTCATTATTAAGGAAATATATGACCAGGTCAATCCCGGTAGCCAAGGTGCTAAAGCCATTCCTTTTCTTGATCTTGCTACGTGTCAGTTTGGAAAGTACTCGTTTTTAAAAAAGGGAGAAACCAACCCGGGGGTAGAGGGAAGCAAGCATTTCACTGATTTACTAAGAAATTTGATGTTGAGTAGAGCCATTAAACGAAGCTATAGTTTTGATCCTGTCAAGCTGAATTATAGTGCCGTCATGCTTCGCAAGGCAGGAGTGAGGTTTCAGGTCACCCGAGACAAATGTTTGGTCAACATAACATTTGACAAAGGAGTGTTGAAAATACCACTCTTGGAAGTTGATCACAAATTCGAACGTCGTATACGAAATATCATGGCCTTGGAGCAGTGCTGCTACTCGTCTGAAGCTTACATATGCAGCTACATGAAGTTCATGGACCATCTTATAGACAGTGCAGAAGACGTGGGTTTGCTAGTCCGGAAGGGAATCATTGTCCATAGGCTAGGTGACGATGCCGCAGTTTCAAAAATGATTAACAATTTGTGCGAAAATATCGACAATCACAGTTGTTTTGGCGATATCTCTCGAAAGTTAAATGACCACTATGATAGCCCCTTCAACCGTGCCATAGCAAACTTGGTACTTGGATATTTCCCCAATATTTGGATAGGTACGGGAACTGTTGCAGCTGCTATCCTGCTCATCCTCACTTTGATGCAGACTATAAAAGCATTCTTGTAAGCTTTTATCTTAGTTCTATTACTCCCGCGTAATAATGGATTGGATTGGATTGGATTGTTGTTGTCATTTCCTCGAAAAAATGTTTTTAAATTCTGGGTTTGTCTAGTTCTGAACAAATAATGTTGTCCCAAATTCCTGTTGGATTGTCCTAAAATTGAGTCTGTACTTGCACTGTGTGATGTCTCATTCATAATAATAACAATAAAAAAAATGTCTTTTTTATTTTTATTTTTTATCATGGCTCTTATTCTTTTAATTTTTTGTTTAGTTTTTATTCTTTTAATTTTTTCGGTCTTTCTGTGCTATTTTTTATTTTTCATTTTTATTTATGTATTTATACTCTTAGTTTTGGTTTTTATTTTATTTATTTATTTATATTTGTATTAAATGCAGCTGCTATCTATTAAAGGTTAATATAAATCATATTCTGAGACCTCACCTATCAGTTTAAGCTTTTAAGTGAGATGGTTCCTTAGTTTGGTATCAGAGCCTTGTTGACCCAGCGGTCACAAGTTCGAATCTCACCACCCCATTCTATTTGTTAAAAATCAAGCACAAGGTGATGTGGGACTGTGCAAGTTTCAAGCCCAAAGGGCTTTGACTTGAGAGGGGATGTTAGAGGATAATATAAATCATATTCTGGGCCTCACCTATCAGCTTAAACTCTTAGATGAGATGGTTGCTTAACACTATCCTGCTCATCCTCACTTTGATACAGACTATAAAATCATTATTGTGATCTTTTATCTTAGTTTTATTACTCTGCGTAATAATGGATTGGATTATTGCTGTCAATTTCCTCGGAAAATTGTTGTTAAATTCTGGGTTTATGTTGTTCTGAACTAATAATGTTATCACAAACTCTTGTTGGATTGTCCTAAAATTGAGTCTGTACTTGTGCACTATGTGATGTCCGTTGAAAAGAAATTAAATAACAGTTCCTGGATAGCTGCTGTTTAAATATCAATCTGCAATTTGAGTTTTACTAACATGATCTAAGTGGATTTGATTCCATGATAAAGGAAGCTTCCTTGTTATCGTAAATTAAGGTGAGTTTATTGCCATTAATTTGGAATATTCCTTCATTAGCCAACGTCTCTTCACTAACATTGGATGATTTTGTGGGAGTGTTCATCCTTATGTTCTAGCCCTTAAAGAAGATAAGAGCGGCTTATGATGAATTCTCGGTTTGTTCCAAAAATATTTTTGAAAAATTTTGAATTTTTATTTTATTTTAAATTAAATGTTTTTGGTATTTTTAGACTATTTTCATGTAGTGATATTGAAAATAATTATTTCAAAAAATATATCATTTTAATGCATTCCTAACAAAAAAAATATTTTAAAAAATAACTTCAACCACACTACTAAACAGGACGAACATCTGACTGAAAAATCTTCATTTGTTTGTTAAATTGTCTGAAGACATACTGTTTAAAGCATAAATATTAACTGATAATAATAATAATAATAATAATAATAAAAGGTTAAATTTGTTTTCCAATATATCTCTGAGCTGGCGAAGAACATAAAATGCATGCAGTGTTATTAATGTGTGGAAATATTTTTTATGATATGTTTTATTAATCATTGATAATGTATTCAAAGGATTTATTGCTAACTATTAAATATATTATATTACCTTAAAAAAAGTTCACCTATCAAAAAAGAAATTAAGAAATAATTTCATATAAATAAAATATTTTTTTTTTATACATGGCAAGATAACATATATGTCAATACTAAGGTATATTTTTTTTTTATCTCTGATTTGAAAATAATACATTAATATAATTTCTAACAATAAGTTATCCAGTTTGTTTTAATATATATCTGGCCGTCATGAATATAAATGCATATATATGAAAATGACTATAAATATATAAATTTAAATGTCAACATAAATGCATATGACAATGACTATACAAATATCTAGGTTAAAATGACATTTTTTTTTTGAATATTTTGGTATTCTTAAGAAATGTTAAATCATGCAATATATTTTTTTTCTTCATGTTTTTTTATTTTTTTAATTAAAAATGTACATGAGTTTTTAGAGAAACTTGATCATACACAATTTAAAAAATAAATATATAGTTTTAAAAACAAGTTTTTTTTTTGCCTTTTCCTATATTCTTTTTTTTAAGAAAATGATATATTTAAAGTTAGAAGGGACTTTCCCCGGCATGATGGGGGACCCGCATCCTCCTCGATCAGCCCTTGTCAAAAATCTCAAGATAATTATATGCATAGTGTCGGTAAACAAGGCAAGAGACGTGGAGAGAGAGGGGGAGGAGGAGAGGGAGAGAGGGAGAGGTGCTGCAACATATAGGAAAGAGGCTCGCTGATTGGGACCCTGTATATAGATACAGTCCTCAGGTCAGCACTAACTCGTTTTGTTTTTTGAAAATGCTATGTTTTGGATTTGGTTTAAGCTCTGCAGATATGAGTAAAAGAATTCTATCCATGAAGTTGATTGTTTCCCTATAAAGAAAACTATAGAATTTAAGCAATTAGACAAAAAAAAACCAGGTTTGTAAGTGAATCGGATTACTAATATGAACTGATTCTGAAAACTTCTAATTATCTTTTAGTTTTCCAGCGTATAATAAACATTGTCATAAATTTTGCTGTTAATGTCACTGAACCTGCTGTGAAATCAGAGGTTCGACCTTAGATTAGTATGGGTATTACGATAGCTACAGAGCAAGACATGATTAGTGGTGGTCAATAAGTTATTAGTTTGCCAAAAAATTCATTTTACAAAATCAGAGGTTCGACCTGCGATTAGTATGGGTTTGAAAGGAACTGGCTAACCAAACCATTATTTCCATCGAACTTTCCATTGTTGAGCTATATGGAGCTCTCACCTTGTCTTTCTTCTCTTTATCGGTAAAAGGGTTTTGTTTGGCGCTTAACTTGAAATGAGAAGCAAGATGAGAACTAGCTATATTATCTTTGTTTATATATAATTTGTCAAACATTTTTTCAATGTATTGTTCCTATGACATTTATGTGATATTTCGTATGATTTTCCTATAGCATTGCTCTGGAAATTTACATTGACAAATACAGTCATATTGAAGTAGTGAGGAAAAATATGCTTTAATTTTGTGAAACAGCATAGAGATTACTATATTAGTTTGGTAAAAATATATCTCAAAACAAATATCAAAATTGAACTATATACATAAACCTTCCATTGATTCTATGTTTGTTTCACTGAACCTGCAGACTGGAAAAGGATAAATTTACTGCGAGGGCTTTAAACATGAAAAACCATGTTGAACAGGCAAGTGCCTCCAACATGGAAGACTATGAGAACCATTGGAACCATCGAAAGGCAACCTTGAAACTTGTGTATTTCCCCAATATATGGAGAGGTACGGCAACTGTTGCCGCAGCTATCCTGCTGATCCTCACTTTCATACAGACTATATGTTCTGTCAAATCGCTTTTATGATTTTATCTTGCTTAGTTTTATTACTCCTGCCCAATAATGGATTGGATTATTGTTGTCGATTTCCTCGGAAAATTGTTGTTAAATTCTGGGCTTATGTAGTTCTGAACAAATAATTTTGCAGCAAATTCTTGTTGTATTGTCCTAAAATTGAGTCTGTACTTGTGCACTGTGTGATGTCCTTTTAATGAAAATTAAATAACAGTTCTTGGGTAACTGCTGTTTAAATATCAATTTGCATCTAAGATGTGGTTTCTGCAATTTGAGGTTTACTATCGTGATCTAAGTGGATTTGATTCCATGATAACGGAAGTTTCCTTGTTATCGTAAATTAAGGTGAGTTTATTGCCATTAATTGGGAATATTTCTTCATTAGCCAACGTCTCTTCAATAACATTGGATGATTTTGTGGGAGTGTTCATCCTTATGTTCTAGCCCTTAAAAAAGATAAGAGCGGCTTATGATGAATTATCTCATGTTTTTGAAAAAAAATATAATATTATTTTTTATTTTAAGTTAACAATTTTGATGTTTTTAGATCATTTTTATGTGCTGATGTCAAAAATATTTTTTTTAAAAAAAAAAACATCATTTTAATATATTCTTGAGTAAAAAATACTTTTAAAAATAATTTTAATCACATTTTCAAATAAATACTTAGCTAGTAGATGAGTGGAGCGACTTTATATTTTCTTTTAATTTTAACCCTTGTGTAAATGAAACTAATATAAAAGTTGTGAAAATTGATGTAATTTTTTTAAATAGAAAGTTGTGAAAATGAAACTATTGTCTCAATTTTATTTTCTATCTCATTAAGTGCTATAAGTTTTTTTTTTTCTTTTCGTTGTTGATTTATATGCATAAAATATAAGGTAGAAATTAAATCATTAATCTTAGAAATATTGTTCTAACAACTATGTGGGTCTCACTTCTTAAAAGCTAAAACGAATATTCATGGATAATATAAAGTAAAAAACTGAAAGAGATTTTCTTCTTCTCATATCTGGTATCGTCGAGTTTCCTTTTATTAAAGACTATCTACAAAAAAAAGATGGATCCAGAACTCAACAGCATTAAAGGGCTAAAATGAATATTTAATATTTTACAGGGATTATTATGTATAAATACACTTGATCTTTTAGAAATATTTTTAAAGTTAAAGGGACTTTCCCCGACATGGGTAGACAAGGCAAGAGACTTGGAGAGAGGGGGGGGGGGAGAGAGAGAGAGAGAGAGGAGCTGCAACATATAGGAAAGAGGCTCGCTCCCTGTATACAGATACAGTCCTCTAATCTCCGTCCTCAGGTCAGCACTAACTTGTTTTGTTTTTTTGAAAATTTTGGATTTGGTTTAAGCTGTGCAGACATGAGGTGGTTCTATATGTAAAAGAATTCTATCCATGAAGTTGATCATTTCCCTAACAAGAAAACTATTGAATTTAAGCGAATCGGATTAATAATATGAGCTGATTCTGAAAAATGCTAATTATCTTTTGGTTTTCCAGCATACAATAAACATAAATTTTGCTGTTAATGTCACTGAACCTGTTGTGAAATCAGAGGTTCGACCTGAGATTAGTGTGGGTATTACGATAGCTACAGAGCAAGACATGATTAGTGGTGGTCAATAAGTGATTAGTTTGCCACAAAATTCATTTTACAAAATCAGAGGTTCGACCTGCGATTAGTATGGGTTTGAAAGGAACTGGCAAACCAAACCATTATTTCCATCGAACTTTCCATTGTTGAGCTATATGGAGCTCTCACCTTGTCTTTCTTCTCTTTATCCGTAAAAGGGTTTTGTTTGGCGCTTAACTTGAAATGAGAAGAAAGATGAGAACTAACTATATTATCTTTGTTTATATATAATTTTTCAAACATTTTTTCAGTGTATTGTTCCTATGACATTTATGTGATTTTTCGTATGATTTTCCTGTAGCCTTGCTCTGGAAATTTACATTGACAAATACAGTCATATTGAAGTAGTGAGGAAAAATATGCTTTAATTTTGTGAAACAGCATAGAGATTACTATATTAGTTTGGTAAAAATATATCTCAAAACAAATATCAAAATTGAACTATATACATAAACCTTCCATTGATTCTATGTTTGTTTCACTGAACCTGCAGACTGGAAAAGGATAAATTTACTGCGAGGGCTTCAAACATGAAAAACCATGTTGAACAGGCAAGTGCCTCCAACATGGAAGACTATGTGTCAAGTTCTCAAAAAAAGGGAAAAGGTTTTGATGTTGTAGGAAGTGATTCTGACATTGATTACAAGGATATTAACAACGCATGCACCACAAATTCGGAAAGGGATGACAAGTTGAGTGCTTCAAGCAAAGGAAAGGATATAGCAATTACCTCAAGTATTTCAAACCCTGAACTCAAAATTGAGATGACTAGCAAGATTTTGGCACAGCTGAATGATAAGATGAAAGAGTTGTCCTCGAAACAGAACCGGGATCATTGCTGTATATACAGGGTGCCCAAATCGCTTCGAAATGTAAATTGGAAAGCCTACACTCCACTACTGATTTCAGTAGGTCCTCTTCACCGTGAGATTAAGAGAATACAGACCATGCAAAATCATAAATGGAGATGTTTCAAAGAGTTTACTGAACAGGATGGGATGAATAAGGAGAAAATTAGGGATCTTGTGGTCATCATTCAGAATAAAGAAAAGTATATCCGATTCTGTTATTCAGAGAAATTCAACCAAATTAATAGCTGTGATTTCGTATAACCAAGATGATCCTGCTGGATGCTGTCTTCATCATTGAGTCTTTGAAGGAGTATAAACATCCTAAGAATTTTGAGCCCAGGATGATGTTTGACATTAAAGAAGATTTGATTCTACTTGAAAACCAATTACCTTTCTCAATCATTTGGGGTATATATTATGAGATAAATCGTGATTTCAAAGATGTGCGTGCAACATGGATATCTTTTCTTGATCTTGTTACCGATGCTTTTGGAAAGAACACGGGTGGATCTTTTCTTAATCGTGTTACCTATTCACAAAACGAACAGAGTGTAAATGGAAGCAAGCATTTCACTAATTTAGTAAGGCATTTTATGTTGAAGGGATCCATTGAAAGAAGTTATAGTTTCGATCCTATCAAGCTGAAATACAGTGCCGTCATGCTTCGCAAGGCAGGAGTGAGGTTTCAGGTCACCCGAGACAGCTGTTTGGTCAACATAACATTTGACAAAGGAGTGTTGAAAATACCACAGTTGGAAGTTGATGACAATTTCGAACGTCTTGTACGAAATATCATGGCCATGGAGCAGTGTTTGTACGAGCGTGAAGCTTACATATGCAGCTACATCAAGTTCATGGACCAACTTGTCGACAGCGCAGGAGACGTGGGTTTGCTAGTCCAGAAGGATATTATTCTCCACTGGCTAGGTGACGATGCCGCAGTCTCAAATATGATAAACAATTTTTGCGAAAATATTGGTGACAATTACACTTGTTTTGGTGATATCTCCCAAGAGTTAAATGCCCACTATGAGAACCACTGGAACCATAGAAAGGCAACCTTAAAACTTGTGTATTTCCCCAATATATGGAGAGGTACGGCAACTGTTGCCGCAACTATCCTGCTGATCCTCACTTTCATACAGACTATAAGTTCTGTCAAATCGTTTTATTGATTTTATCTGGAAAATGTAGCAGAAGTGACCAAAAAGTTTATCATAGCCACAGTACCCTTGCTTCAAGAGCCCTTGGAGAAGGAACTACAAGAAATCCATCCTGGTTGCATTGTTGTTGATATGTTGTTTCCTTGGGCTGCTGATTTTGCTGCCAAACTTGGAATTCCTAGGCTAGTACTGTTTCATTGCATTAGTAACTTTGCTGCATGTGCTGGAGAATGTGTGAGGCTTTACGACCCACACAAGAAAGTTTCCCAACGTTTTGTTCTGCCTGATTTTCCTGGTGATATAAAGTTGACAAAATTTCCTAATTTCTTGCGCTGCCTGATTTTCCTGGTGAAGAAGCTGAGCAAATAAGGAGCAGAGCAAAATAGCTAGGAGGCTGTTGAAGAAGAAGAGTTGAGGAGGCGGCTTGAAATTTTGTGAAGGGGAGCTATGGAATATTTAACAAAAAAAAACTTTGAAATAAATGAATCGATTTCTATTTCGAATCGATTTCTATTTCTATTTCTTTTTCTATTTTTTTGTTGTAAATTATAGGTTAAAGAAAATATGAATCGAGCCATTGCCCCACAAATGGACGTGCTCAAAAGCATGAAATCTTCTTCATATTCACCGGCCGGTGAGTCACATTGAATGGATCGGAAGGAATTTTAGTTTTGAACAAAAAATATGTCAAAATGAATTTATGGGATTACAGTCAGTTTTCATCAAAAATATTTTTATGAAGCATGGAATATTTTGTGAAGGGGAGCTATGAAATATTTAACAAAAAAAAAAAACATTGAACTTTTATGATATTTATGCTGCGTTTAGTTATGGTGGAATTGAGAGAAATTCTTAATTAGTATGATAAAACTTTACTTCAAAATTATTTAAGGTATGATTTATTTTTATATTTCTATCTTTATCTTTATTTTTTCTACAAGACACTATAGAAAACATGATATATTCTTATATAGTAACGGATGCAAATTTAGCAAAAACATGGTATTTCTATGAAATTTATGTCTTGTTTAGTTATGGTCTCAAGATTTAAGAGATAAAGATAGTTGAAAATGAGAAGAAAAAAAAACCCATTTGCTTTTCACCGGAGACTTGGAGCTGCTCTGGTTAGCTCGCCAAGTTCTCTTCCTGAGCAAGAATCAAAGGGGGTGAATTGAGGTAGCTAATCCATCAGAGCTACATTCTGCTGTGGACAAGCTGTATCACAAAATCTAGGTGAGTTAGTATTGATTAAATTAAATTAATATATTTTTTGATTTAATTTAAAAATTATTATTAAATCAAGCTTGGATAGACACGCATCAAACATATCGTACTCTCAAAAAATCCTATGAAAATAAAAGATACAAACCAAGTTCATGATCAAATAAGCGGTCATAGCATCCCAAAATATGTTCAGCAAGCTAAGCTGTAGACTCAAAATTTGTTAGAATGCAATTTCAATCGGCGGCCTCACAGTAGAAATAAAAACGACGGAAAAAGCCACGTGCATTACACGTGGCAAGAGGCCAGCTTGTAAGAACAGAGTCCTTGAAGCTAACGGTGTCAGAGAAAATGGAGAGGCTTAGAGTCAGCACAGGAGACCTGGTAAAATTCACTGTTGAATTCCACGTTAACCAAACCCTAGAGTTCAATCTGGGACTCTCCAAGAACTTCTGCATTAACCTCCTAGAAGAAGACCCAAATGACATGTCATGTCACTGTCCAGCAAAAGGTACTGAAAAACCGTATTAAAAAGTTTTCTTTATTGTGTTTTTTCTTTCAATTATTTGAATAAAGATTTGATTTTTATGCATAAGTACTTAAATGGACTGCAGATTCTTTTGATGGGGCTGCTCAATGTGCTTTGTATAAGCGTTTAGCTTCAGCTTTGTATCATTCTGTAAAGTTTGGTGCTTTATGTAGAACTTATGTGCAGATGATGTTTGGTGAAGACAGTAACTTGAAGCAGAAAGAAGAGAATTGGAATCAGTTGATTAAAGAAAAGGGACTTGAATTGATAAATGTAAGCATTTTCTGTTTGTTATTGAGTGTTATTAATTAATAATTATTGGTGATTCAAGGGTTTTTCTTTGTCAGGTTTTGGAGGGTGTATTTTGTGACATTCATGTTCAAGAACCTTACTTTTGACCCTTGAAAGGTGTTGTTTTTGTTTCTTTGATATGTGGCTTTTCCATGTTTCTTTTTTCCATGTTCAAGAACTTATCTGTTGTTTTTGTGGTTCAAGACATTTTCTTTTGTAATATGGGGTTGTGTGTGTAGATGGAAGCTAAACAGTTGTAGGAAGCTGTACTGCTGGTGATTACATAAAGTAGATGTTTTGCCGTATGCTTTAAGTACATCATGATGAATATTTTCAGCTTTATGAAGAACTCTCTGCAAGAAAGTGGATGGATTATTATTTTCTTTGTAGCTTATATTTGGTTTTTTTTGCTATAGAATTGGGCCGGGAGATGTGATTCTTGTAAGCAAAACTGTGGTGCTTAAAGTGGAGGTGAGATCACATTGTTGAGATATATTCATTCATTTATATTTTCAGTCTGGGCTAAATACTTTTATCTGTCTCCAGAATGTTCTCAGATGTTGCATGCTGAGAGTCTCAAGAAAGTCCTTCCTGGAGTTAAAACTGTTGAATGGGTTGTAAACTTCTCAATATTTTGGTCTGCATTTGTGCAAGAATCCTTACATTACACTCTTTGCTCCAAGAAATCTTTAAAAATATGTATTGT
The DNA here is from genome assembly GCA_029228465.1 of Salix viminalis. Taxonomy (NCBI): domain Eukaryota; kingdom Viridiplantae; phylum Streptophyta; class Magnoliopsida; order Malpighiales; family Salicaceae; genus Salix; species Salix viminalis. The sequence continues at coordinate 918,515 of CM055442.1, forward strand.
TTGAAGGTGTTACTGGTTATTTTATTGTTGAATTTATAAGGTCTGAACTATATAACAATTATGGCTTGATGGGAAACCAGGTGTCAAGATTTATAGGAATTTTTATGCAGAAAAAAAGAAAGTGTCTAATGGTGTCCTTAGCAATCTGTGCTTCTTTTACAGGTACTGTTCCACAACATGGGGCTGTGTCTTTGAGATAAGGGTAGACGATGGTTATGGAACAACACGGTGGTGTAAGGATGGAACGAAGGTATATCTTTGCTTAATTTTCAAAATTGATTTTAAAACACAGTGTAACTTATTCATACTTATGTTTAGGAGGTTGTTTTATAAAAAAACTTTATTTAAAACTATATCAAAATAACATTTTTTTAATATCATTTTTGATATTTGTATATAAAAATGATCTTAAAATAAAAAATAATAATTTAAAATAAAAATATTTCATCTTTTTTCAAAAAGATTTTAAAAACCCGTATAACTTAGTATTTAGCCACATTCATCTTTCTCATTTTGCAATTTCAATTATTCTAAGACACTGACATGCATTTGTAAAGATAATAATGTTGCCTGCCACTCTGGTATGATGCATGCATCTAGCAAATATTTATTTTTATTATTATTTTTATTTTTAATTAGTTTGGTCATTTCAATGAAGCTAAAGGGTGTTTGGGAGCACGTTTCAAAAATATTTTTGAAAAAATTTAAAAATTATTTTTTTTATTTTTTATTTTAAATTAATTTTTCTGATGTTGTAAAAAATAATTTTTAAAATTTTAAAAAAAATATTATTTTGATGCATTTCTAAATAAAAAATATTTAAAAAAACAACCGCAACTACACTTCCAATAGTCAATAAGACAAACGTGAATTAATTCATGCTGGGAAGACAGGGATAAACCTAAAATATGCGTGAATTAATTCACGCAAGCTAATTTATTTATTTATTTTAAGTTTTTCTTTTTTTTATACGCTATGCATAAAAAATGAAATAAATTGTTTAAAACAAATTTAAATGTTGATTTTTAAAGCTTATATATGTTTTAGCTTCTTCTTTTTTTACTATTTTCCTTTTTGTTTTATTAAAAAACATTATAATACAAAAAAAATTTGATTGGTGTTTTTACTTTGCTAAAATTAAAATACCCTTTGAGATACATTCCCTAATTAAGAAAAAAAATGAAAGTAAATAATGTTTTTCATAATTCTTTTCCTTTTTATGAATTGTTAATTACCAGTCCTTGCAAATAAATAGGGCGCACTCAACCATTGAGGTTGACGAGAGCAGGAGACTTTCAAGAGAGGGAGAGGGAGAGGGAGGCTGAATATACAGGCCCGCTGCCGGGGACTATACACGGAGATACGATCGCACTATTAGAAAATATGACTCTTAGTAATGGAATAATGTCTATTATGATTTAGTAATGAATCAGCAACAAATTGTATTTATTAATAGAAAATCCATTGCAGATATGATTGTATCAAATCTGCAACGAATAATCGATTGATGATTGAAAAAACTTTGCTTATTGATATAAAAAACAAACATTACCGAAGAATGAGTATCTCCGATTGGAAAAACCATTTATAAGAATTAGATTATTGATATAATCTTTTTAATTATATAAATATGATTTTCTTATATGCATTAAAATTTTAAAGAACTTTATTTTACAAGAAATTAAATTATTTTTATTATCTAATTACCCCGATAACCAACTTTTGGATTTTGTCTTCTTTGAGGGCATATCTATATTTATATATTTTCAAAAAATGTGCAATTCCAGTAGCACCCAGCCGACAACTTTTGATTTTTGTCTTATTTAATAGTATTATGGTTATTTTACTCTATATAAAAATGAAAAAAAAAAAAACAAAAATACCTCTAAGTCCAAGACTAAAATTGAAACATACTAAAAGATAAAATAATAATTTTACTATTATAATCCTTAATAATTTATGTCTATTACTATAGTATTTTTGCTATAGTTTTTTCACGATATTATTTAGCTTATTAGTCAATATTCGCTTACATCGTGCAAACTTTTACTCGGCAGGAAAGATCTATAGTCCCTACCATGAAATCATATAGAGCCCTCCCTCGGCTGGCTATAAATATAGTGCATTATCTGCGAGAATCTTAGCTTGCCATACACTCTTTTTAAGCTAACAAAGATTGATGTGATTCGCATTTATGTACCAAGGTGGGGCAATCTATGAAAAGAATTGATATGACAGAAGAGGTAGAGGAACATGTTCCATATCAAATTATGATCGATACATATAGAATCCTATGCAGTGAGTTCTTATATAGACTTCATTCTCATAAATTAAGAATCTGCAATGTATGGCTTAATTGTGAATGGTATCAACAAGATGCCCCTTCAACTAAAGAAAATCATTTCTAGATAACTTTTGCTGAAACTTTTTCAACGAACATTGAAACTCCAAACACACCAACCTATTTCTCTTAAACCCAGCTTAAGCAGCAGGCATGTAGAACATAAGCCATTTTTCTAGCTTAACTCAGCTATCAGGTGCTTGATTCCTTATAGATTCTGCAGTTAAATTGACCCTGTCTAGGTGGTGCATCCTTTAAAATAATGGCACTAGAGGCAAGCAACATGACAGCAAATTCGAATCATTTGTTTTAGCTTTTTTTTTTTTGCTATTTTACCTTTTTGTTTTATTAAAAAACATTATAATACAAAAACACCCTTTGAGCTACATTCCCTAATTAAAAAAAAAATGAAAGTAAATTCTTATCCTTGTTATGAGTTGTTCATTACCAGTCCTTCCAACTATATATATAGGGCTCACTCAACCATTTAGGTTGACGAGAGCAAGAGACTTCAAGAGAGAGAGAGAGAGAGAGAGGCTGAAATATACAGGCCCGCTTCCAGGGACTATACACGGAGATTATGGTCGTCTGATCTCCCTCAGGTCAGCACTAACTAGTTTCATTTTCTCTTGAAATGTTTTCTTACGGTCTTTGGATTTGGCTTAAAATCTTCAGACCTTAGGTGGTTCTATGTAAGTTTATGCATTCTATTCAAGAAGTTAACCTTTCCCGTGTAAAGCTAGGTCTAGGGTGTACGTAGTTCCATTTTTTCTTTTTTTTCTTTTTAAAGAACCATTTTTATTTCTTAATATATATTTTTTTTCAAAAAGAAGAAAGAAACTAGATCGGGGCCTTATTTTGAATAACAATTTAAACCGGGAGAACCGATTTTCTTAAGATTTTGGGAACATAATGTAAATAGTCGTCAAGGTTTTTTTCTCTTTTTAAATGAGCTCGATTAAAACAGGTTTTTTTGATAGCATGAAATTTAAATATAAACATGAACAAAATCTAGCAAGTTTCTATTCAGTCCAGTTCCATATTACAAGCCAAAGGCACTTTAGAAACCCCGACTGTTTACATCATTTCCCCAAAATTTGATTATTTTGTTAAAAAATAATATAAATTATATTTGAATATCATTTAAAAGGTTAAATTATTAGATGAAATGATTTTTTAATATAGAATAGAGAGTATAGAAGAGAGAGGAAAACAGAATCAGGTAGAAGTTGTAAGAGATTGAGTTAAAGTGATAAAAGTTGAGTTAGATGTTCGATAAAAGGCTTATTGATAGATTGTAAAACAGAGAGAGAGAGAGAGAGAGAGACTAAAATTTAGTTTCATATTTTAATTGAAATTCTTAAAGTTCTGAAAAATTGTGATCTTCAAAATCGAACTGTATATACGTACCTTCCATTCGTTCTTGGTTTGTTTCAGCCAACCTGCAGACTGGAAAAGGATAAATTTTCTTCAAGAGCTTCGAACATGGAAAACGATATTGAACAGGCAAGAGCATCAAACATGGAAAACGATATTGAAGAGGCTAGACCAACAAATATGGAAGAGGATAAGGCAAGTTCTGCAAACAAGGGAAAATATATTGATGTGGGAAATGCTTCAGACATTGAGATGGCTACAAATATTGTGGAAAAGCTGGATAATGAGGTGAGATTGATGTCCTTTCAACCGAACAGTTCCGAATCCCGAAGATCTGAGTGCTGTATCTACAGGGTGCCCAAGCCGCTTCGTAACGTAAATTGGAAAGTCTACACTCCACTACGGTCCTCTTCACCGTGGAAATAAAAGACTAGAGGCCATGGAAAAGGAGAAACTGAAATATTACAAAAAGCTTACGGAACGGGATGGGGTGGATAAGAAGAAAAAGTGTGATATTGTGACCAGCATTAAGAATCAAGAAGAGCGTCTCCGAAACTGTTACTCAGAGAAATCCATATTAATGGAGAGCAGTGATTTCGTAGAGATGATCCTGCTGGATGCTGTCTTCATCATTCAGTTTTTTTTGGAGTCAAATGATGATACTGGCCCTAAACATTTTGAGCCCAGGATGACATTTGACATACGAGAAGACTTGATGCTACTTGAAAATCAGCTACCACTCTTCATTATTCAGGAAATATATGACTGGGCCACTCCCCATAGCCAAGATGCTAAAGCCATTCCTTTTCTTGATCTTGCTACGTGTCATTTCAGCAAGTACTCGTTCTTAAAAAAGGTAGAAACCAGCCCGGGTGTAGAGGGAAGCAGGCATTTCACTGATTTACTAAGAGATTTGATGTTGAGTGGAGCCATTGAGCCAAGTAACTACATCTTAAACCCTCCCATGCTTAAATATAGTGTCGTCATGCTTCGCAAGGCAGGAGTGAAGTTTCAGGCCACCCGAGACAAATGTTTGGTCAACATAACATTAGACAAAGGAGTGTTGAAAATACCACAGTTGGAAGTTGATCACAATTTCGAGCGTCTTGCACGAAATATCATGGCCTTGGAGCAGTGCTACTACTCGTCTGAAGCTTACATATGCAGTTACATGAAGTTGATGGACCATCTTATAGACAGTGCAGAAGACGTGAGTTTGCTAGTCCGGAAGGGAATCATTGTCCACCGGCTAGGTGACGATGCCGCAGTTTCAAATATAATTAACAATTTGTGTGAAAATATTGGTGACATTAATTACACTTGTTTTCATGATATCTCTCAAGGGTTAAATGCCCACTTTGAGAACCGCTTCAACCGTGCGATGGCAATCTTGGTACTTGTATATTTCCCCAATATTTGGAGAGGTACGGCAACTATTGCAGCTGCTATCCTGCTCATCCTCACTTTCATACAGACTGTAAAAGCATTCAAATGAGCTTTTATCTTAGTTTTATTACTCCTGCGTAATAATGGATTGGATTGGATTGGATTGTTGTTGTCGATTTCCTCGGAAAATTGTTGTTAAATTCTGGGTTTATGCAGTTCTGAATTAATAATGTTGTCGCAAATTGTTGTTGGATTGTCCTAAAATTGAGTCTGTACTTGTGCACTGTGTGATGTCCTTTTAAAGAAAATTAAATAATAGTTCTTGGGTAGCTGCTGTTTAAATATCAATTTGCATCTATAGAATGTGGTCTACAATTTGAGCTTTACTAACATGATCTAAGTGGATTTGATTCCATGATAACGGAAGCTTCCTTGTTATCGTAAATTAAGGTGAGTTTATTGCCATTAATTGGGAATATTCCTTCATTATCCAACATCTCTTCACTAACATTGGATGATCTTGTGGGAGTGTTTATCCTAGCCTTATGTTCTAGCCCTTAAAGAAGATAAGAGCGGCTTATGATGAATTCTCTTGTTTTGAAAACTATTTTTGAAAGGAATTAAAAAAAATTCTTATTTTTTATTTTAAATTAAATATTTTTTATATTTTTAGATCATTTTTATGTTTGCTGATGTCTAAAGTAATTATTTAAAAAATATATATATCATTTTAATATATTCTTGAATGAAAAATATTTTCAAAAATAATTTCAACCACATTATCAATCAAGCACTTAGCTAGTATAAAAGTTGTGAAAATGAAACTATTGTCTGAATTCTATTTTCTATCTCATTATGTGCTACAAGTTTATTTTTCTTTTCGTTGTTGATTTATATGCATAAAATATTAGGTAAAAATTAAATCAATAATCTAAGAAAATATTTAAAAGTGTTCTAACAACTATGTGGGTCTCACTACTTAAAAGCTACAATGAAGATATATGAATAATCTAAAGTTAAAAACTGACAGAGAAATTTTTATCTTCTCATGTTTGGTGGGATGATGAGGCTGACATATCTGGTATCGTCGAGTTTCCTTTTATAAAAGACTATCTACAAAAACAAATGGATCCAGGACTCCACAACAATAAAGGGCTAAAATGAATATTTAATATTTTACAGGGATCATTATGTACAAATATACTTGATCTCTTACAAATAATTCTAAAGTTAAAGGGACTTTCCCCGACATGCTGGGGGACCCGCAACCTCCTTGATCAGCCCTTGTCAAGATAATTATATGCATAATGTCGGTAGACAAGGCAAGAGACTTGGAGAGGAAGAGAGAGAGGGGGAGAGAGGTGCTGCTTGGGACCCTGTATACAGATAGAGTCCTCTGATCTCCGTCCTCAGGTCAGCACTAACTTGTTTCGTTTTTTGAAAATTTTGGATTTGGTTTAAGCTCTGCAGACATGTATATGTAAAAGAATTCTATAGAATTTAAGCAATTAGACAAAAAGAAGCAGTTTATAAGTGAATCGGAATACTAATATGAACTGATTCTGAAAACTGCTAATTATGTTTTAGTTTTCCAGCGTACAATAAACATGTTGTCATAAATTTTGATGTTAATGTCACTGAAGTTGTTGTGAAATCAGAGGTTCGACCTTAGATTAGTATGGGTATTACGATAGCTATAGAGCAAGACATGATTGGTGATTATTGCAGTCACTTAACCCTTAATAATTTATTTAGGATAGAACTATATGGAGCTATTTGGAGCTCTAAACATGTCTTTCTTCTCTTTATCCGTAAAAGGGTTTTGTTTGGCGCTTAACTTGAAATGAGAAGCAAGATGAGAACTAATTATATTATCTTTGTCTATATATAATTTGTCAAAAAAAATTCAAATATATTGTTCCTGTGACATGTATGTAATTTTTCGTATGATTTTCTATATCATTGCCCTGGAAATTTACATGGACAAATATAGTCATATTGAAGTAGCGTGGAAAAATATGCTTTAATTTTATGAAACAGCTTAGAGATTACTATATCTAAAAAAAAAATCAAAATTGAACTATATACATAAACCTTCCATTGATTTTAGGTTTGTTTCACTGAACCTGCAGACAGGAAAAGGATAAATTTACTGCGAGGGCTTCAAACATGAAAAACCATGTTGAACAGGCAAGTGCTTTCAACATGGAAGACAATGATTCAAGTTCTCCCAACAAGGGAAAAGATATTGATGTTGTAGGAAGTGATTCTGACATTGATTGCAAGGATATTAACAACGCATGCACCACAAATTGACATTAAAGAAGACCAACGACCTTTATCAATCATTTGGGATATATATTATAAGATTAATCGTGTTTTCCTAGATGCAACATGGAAATCTTCTTTTCTTGATAGTGGTTACCGATGCTTTTGGAAAGAACACAAGCAGAAAGAACACAGCCGGACCTTTTCTTGATCGTGTTACCTATTCACAAACCAACCAGAGTGTAAATGGAATTAAGCATTTCACTGATTTATTAAGGCATTTTATGTTGAAGGGATCCATTGAACGAGGTTATAGTTTTGATCCTGTCAAGCCGAAATAAAGTGTCGTCATGCTGCAAGGCAGGAGTGAGGTTTCAGGTCACCCTAGACAAATGTATGGTCAACATAACATTTGACAAAGGAGTGTTGAAAATACCACAGTTGGAAGTTGATAACAATTTCAATTCCATCAAAAAATCAAAACTTTTTCAATCATCACATCAAATAAAGCTAAGATCTCACACTATTAAATCTTTTATGTTTTTGTGAATAATCTTCATCTTCATTAAGTCAAACTGTCTTCCGATCTCCCTAAGGTCAACACAAACTTGTTGTTTCTTTGAAATGTTTACTTACCTTCTTTGGGATTTGGCTCATTATTTTTTGTTTAAGCAAAAGATTTTCTGAAGTTGATTTGCTTAATCATCCTTATTGATATAGGACTCGTATCGGTGATCTTCGCAAAGCAAAATCAGGACTCGTATCCTTAATCATTTAGTTGAATGATATTAGAGAATAATATAAATCATATCCCGGGACCTTACCTAATAGTTTAAGCTTTTAGGTGAGATGGTTCCTTGACATGGTATCATAGCTTTGTTGACCCAACGGTCACGAGTTCGAATCTCATCACCCCTATTCTATTTGATAAAAATCAAGCACAAGGTAGTGTGGGTCTGTGCAAGTTTCAAGCCCAAAAGGCTTTCACTTGAAGGGGTGTGTTAAAGAATAATATAAATTATATTGTGGGACCTTATTTAATAGCTTAAATTTTTAGGTGAGATAAAAATGTCTTAATTTTGTGAAATAAGATAGAAATTACTACATTTGTATATATATATATATATATATATATATATATATATATATATATATATATATATATATATATATATATATATATATATCTTAAATTTGCCTTCCATTCATTCTTGGTTTGTTTCACCGAACGTGCAGACTGAAAACGATATGGAAATTGCCTCGGATGTTTCTTGCATCAAGCATGGCATTAGGATGACTAGAAATATTTAAGCACGGATGCAAAATAAGATTCCTCGAAAGTAAACTAGATTTTATTTTTTCTGAATAACAAAAAAAATGATCAACCAGTTCAAACAAAAGTGGTTGTAATTGTTAGGATTGAGAGAGTTTGCAGATAATTGAAAGAAGAATTAGTTTAGAGACGGGAAGAGGGAGAAGAGAGAAAAGAGAGAGAAGGAAATTTTGAATATATTCTGTTGTAATATTTCTACATACAAACCGTGTGCTACTAACAGCTTTATATACATGTGTCAAATACCCTATGCTACATTCTAGAATATACTTTCAATATTCCAGAATATACACTCTAACATCCCCCCTCAATCTCTTGCTTTGACAAACCAAGCATGAGATTGTAACAATGAAAACAAAACACATGAGTACTGAACCCTTTTTGACAGAAATCACTATATAAAAGAAAGATGAGTTTGAATGCGATTGAGAAGAAAAAGAAAAATGCTCAAATGGCAAAGAAGATAGAAGAGAGAAGACATTTCATTTATCTATTTCTTGATTGAAATTTCATTTGTCTACTTCAGTTTTTCTGAAGTTTTTCAATTTTGAGAAGAGAGGGATGAGAAGAAAGAAATGAAAGTAAAGAGAGGTGATAGAATGGGTTTGAAGTTCATTTGTCTACTTCAGTTTTTTCTGACGTTTTTGATTTGTTGATGAATTTCTTAATCTGTGTAAGAATTCATTTTCTAATTCTCAATGATATTGATTTTTTTTTTGCTTTCTTTCTTTCTTCTTCTTTTTCTTTTTCTTTTTTTTTTTTTTTTTTTTAATAACAATTGATCAAAACGGTAGCACAACAAACAACAGGATAATACTGTAAGATAAAATTGTAGAGACAATTGTATTGGCCAAAAAGATAATTAGCAGTGTGTATTGTTCTCATTATATATACGGATGTTTACAGTGATGGTAAGTATTACAATGACTACAACCGTGACTTTCGGAGTAATCAACTATAGACTTCTAAACAAAACATAACAGCAGAGTTTGACAGTTTAACAAGGATTGGTATCCTTGTCATCTTTAACACCTTCCCTCAAATTATTGGGTAAGGAACAGACCAATAATTTGCCACGTAAAGCACAGAACCGATCAGCAGTGTGGCCCTTGGTGAAGATAGCTGCAACTTGATTGCAGGTGTTGATGAAATGAACTACGATATCTTTGTTAACAACCTTTTCTCTAATAAAATGATAATCTATTTCGATATGTTTTGTGCGTGCATGGAAGATGGGATTAGATGCCAGAGATATTGCACTGAGATTATCACACCAAAGTATAGGTGGTGAAGACAAGGAAATGTGTAGCTCTCGCAAAAGCATACGGATCCAGTATACTTCAGCTGTTGTTAGTGCCAAGCTCCGATACTCTGCTTCGGTACTAGACCTGTAGACAATAGGTTGTTTCTTAGAGGACCAAGAAACTAGACATTGCCCAATAAAGATACCATAGCCAGTTGAAGAACGCCTATCATCAGGATTACCCGCCCAGTCCGCGTCACAGAATGCATGTAAGGCAACCATGCTTGGTTTATAGTGAAGACCAAAATCAGCAGTGTGTTTTAAATAACAAAGAACTCTCTTCGTAGAGGTCCAATGTGTGCTGGTGGGAGCTTGCATATGTTGGCACAATTGGTTTACTGAATATGCTATATCAGGACGTGTTATGGTAACATATTGTAGAGCCCCGACAATGTGTCTGTATTCAGAGGGATCATCTAATAGCTCACCATCAGTCTTTGACATCTTTGATCCAGAGACGCAGGGAGCCATGTAAGGTCGAGCGCCTACCATATTAGCACGATCAGGTAAATCAACAATATATTTAGATTGTCGTAAATGCAAACCTGTATGGTCACGTGTAGCCTCTATCCCCAGAAAATAACTCAAGTCACCCAAGTCCTTCATCACAAATTCAGATTTCAGCTGTGATATAATTGAGAAAATTGTTGGATCGTCGTTACCAGTGATGATGATATCGTCAACATATACCAGTATAAACACATGCAGTGTATCTCTATGAAGAGTGAAGAGCGAGTAATCCACATGTGAGCCAGAGAACCCGAGATCAAACAGAGCCTGTGATAGTCGAGTGAACCACGCACGTGGTGCTTGCTTGAGGCCATAAAGGGAACGATGCAGACGACAAACAAAGGTAGGATGTGCAGCACTGATAAACCCCTTTGGTTGTTCCATATAGACTTCTTCATCAAGATGTCCTTGTAGAAATGCATTAGAGACATCTAGTTGTCTTGTAGTCCATCGGAATTGAACAGCCAAGGCCAAGATAATTCTGACAGTTGTGGGTTTGATAACTGGGCTAAATGTCTCAAAGTAATCGATTCCACACCTCTCATCAAATCCTTTGGCGACTAATCTCGCCTTGTAGCGATCAATTGAGCCATCAGGTTTCTGTTTGATCTTGTAAACCCATTAGTTGCGCACAATATGATGAGATGAAGGTCATGGACAGAGTGACCATGTACCATTGTCTAATAATGCTTTGAACTCGGTTTCCATGGCGGCTCGCCATTCTGGTTTTGATCTTGCCTGTGTATAAGTGGGAGGTTCAAGTGGAATGACAACTGTGTGGAAGATTTGAAGTGGGTGTCATGAAGAGTAATGGGCCATGTAATTTGGGAACTGGCGAGGTCGAGAATGACCTGTTTGTGAGCGAGTAACAATGCGAGGGACATGAGATTGCTCAACAGGGGCCGGTGAATCAACGATGGGAGGAATGTTAGAAGGAGTAGGATGCATGGGTAAGTCCTGATTTGGGGATGAATTTGTGTCCGGAGTTGGATGGGGTGGGGAGTCTAGAAAATTATGAGTAATTGAAATTTGAAGAGGACATACCAGTGAGTGACGTAGCAGCGGGAATCACGATGCCATCAGGGGAGTGAATTGGGGTCTTTATCTTGGCTGGAAAATTTGTTTCATCAAATACCACGCTACGAGAGATGTTGACGCGTTCACTTATGGGATCAAGACACCTGTAGCCCTTTTGACTAGAGCAATAGCCAATAAACAGACATGGGATACTGTGATATGATAATTTGTTTTCAGCATATGGGCGTAACAAAGGATAACATCGACATCCAAAGTTTCGTAGAAAAGAATAATCAGGTGCCTTTTTGTATAGTTTGAAGAAAGGATCATCATTATTTAAAACTGGCGTAGGTAACCTGTTGATTAAATATACGGCAGTTAAAAATGATTCAACCCAAAATTTCTTAGCAAGACCAGATTGTGCAAGTAAAGTGAGTCCCATATCAACAATGTGACGATGTTTTCTTTCGGCAATCCCATTTTGTTGAGAGGTATGTGGGCATGTTCGTCTATGTAAGATACCATTTTCCATGAGATATCGAGTGAAATTTGATGAAATATATTCACCACCATTATCGGTTTGTAAACTTTGAATGGGAGTTGAAAATTGTTTTTCCACAAGTAGGCAAAACTGAATGAAAGAGTTGAAAACATCAGATTTATTGGCAATTGGATATAACCATGTGAATCGACTAAAATCATCAATAAATAAGACATAGAATTTAAAACCACTAGGTGAAGCAAGTGGTGCAACCCAAACATCTGAGTGAATCAAAGCTAAGGGACTAAATGTCTCTCGATGAGAGGATGAAAAAGGTTGTTGGATGGATTTTCCAAGTTGACAAGATTCACATATAAATTGTTTTTGCAGTGAACCAACAAGGGGTAAATTGGACTTGAATAAAATGTGACGCAATACTGACTCAGATTGATGACCTAAACGTTGATGCCAAAGAAAACTAGGTGCCTTGATTCCTATAAACGCAGTTAGCCCTCTGCGCTTATTGTGTGATAATTTGTCGAAGTTGATAGGATAAAGCCCATTTTCACTCGGACCCTGGAGGAGCAAGATTCCCGTCTGGTAGTCCTGAACAGAGTAGGTATTATGAGTGAGATGGAAAGTGACATCATTATCAACACAAAATTTGTTAATAGAAAGAAGATTGGCAGCAGCTTGAGGACAATGTATAATGTTCTTAAGAAGAAGGAGTTTGTCACGAGAATAGACAATAGATGAACCAGTATTTTTAATGGACAAACCTGCACCATTACCTACACCGACAATCTCATTACCATCAAACGGGCGTTTGGAATCCAAGTTCTCAGCATTATTAGTTATGTGTGCATTAGCACCACTGTCCGCAAGCCATTGAGAATTCAGAAATTCTGAGTTAATATCAGCAACCATGGCTGCCAGGTCTGTAGGAGGGTGACGACCTTGGAAGGAGAAATCCATTCTTCGAAAGCAGTCCAATGCTTGATGATTACTGCCTTTACAGATTTGGCATGGAGAGCGATTACCTGGATTGGAGACAGACCGAACATTCTTGTTTGATGTGGAGGGGATAGGTTTTGAAAAGAAGTTTGGCCTTGTAGCAGTGGTGTTTGAGGATCCAGAGTAATTTATTTTTCATCTTGTAGGCTGAAATTTCTGTCGATTTGTGAATAAGGCAAAGGATGATGTTTCTGGTGCAGGATTTACTGGAGCATGTCGATTCAGAATTATTTCATGATTCAGTAGTTCAGACCTGAAATCAAAAAATGACATACAGTTTTCCCGAGAATGGAAGGAATAAGAAGTGATAAACTGGGTAAAAGTATTGTTGAGCCCCCCAATAACAAAGGATATGAGATCGTCATCGTCAACTGGCTTTCCCACAGCAGATAATTGATCTGCTAAAGACTTGGCTTCAGTCAGATATGAAGCACAAGACAAAGAACCTTGTTGGAGATTCTGCAATTGACGTTTCAGGTGAGAGATACGAGACTTTGATTGAGAAGCAAACCGATCAGCAAGGGACTGCCACGCCAGTAATGAAGTGTCCAAGCCATAGAGAGAGGCTACCAGTGTAGGAGAAATAGAGGAGATGATCCAACTCAGCAGAAGTTGGTCACAATTCTGCCAAGTAATGTAGGCAGGGTTTACAGATTTATTTGTGGCAGCAATTTCATCAGTAAACATCGCAGGGCAGACATTAGTCCCATCAATGAAGCCAAGCAAATTGTGACTTTTGAGAATGGGTTTAAACTGAGCAGTCCATGCAAGATAATTTGTCTCATCAAGTTTGATAGAAACAAGTTGCGTTGGACTGGGAAATATAAATTGGGATGAGGAGGAGGAACCAGACTCAGCCATGAGAAAAGTGATAAAGCGGAAGAAGGATCTTTTAAAGCGTAAGCTATATTATTGCTCTGATACCATGTAAGATAAAATTGTAGAGACAATTGTATGGGCCAAAAAGATAATTAGCAGTGTGTATTGTTCTCATTATATATACGGATGTTTACAGTGATGGTAAGTATTACAATGACTACAACCATGACTTTCGGAGTAATCAACTATAGACTTCTAAACAAAACATAACAGCAGAGTTTGACAGTTTAACAAGGATTGGTATCCTCGTCATCTTTAACAAATACAAACGACACTACACAAATCATCTAGGGTTTCTACTTATTCCTTTACCAGCAGCCGCCTCATCCTCTTCTACTTGCAAAACCAGATGAAATGGCAGCTTTTGCTGAAGCATGTCCTGGCAATTCTAAAGTGGGAGAGAAGATCTTTAAGACTAAGTGTGCTCAGTGCCATACCGTCGACAAAGGTGCTGGTCACAAGCAAGGACTCAATCTGAATGGCTTGTTTGGAACCTTAGCTGCCTTTCCTGATTTCTGTGCTAATAAGCCCACTGATGCTGCTAAAGAGACAAAGGAGACAACATATGCAAAGAAAAGCCAGAGCTTCAATCTCCACTCGCCTAACGTAGTTAAACATCAGAGCTGCAATAGATGCAAATATGCCAGGGAGTTAGTGAACGAAGGAAACTTTAACAGAGCTACACACAACGGCGTTGATCCAGAACCACCATCTCGCGCCAAATACCGCGCCAGCAACTCTAGGACCGGACTGCCCACACCTCTGGTAAATCAACTCTCCCTCGATTGCTCTTTTTTTTTTCTTCTTCACTCTGTTGTAGCTCTGTTTGAGCTTCACTTTTGTTGTGCAAAATTTGAATGCAGTAATTTATTGCGCAGAGACTGAAGAGTTAAGAGTATTACTGAAACTAAATTATGATTTTTGTGTGTGGCTTTCGGCAGACTCTTTGAACACTAAATGTTTGATTTAAGGATTGGAGACGGTGGAGAGAGGAGGAGCAGAAAAAGAAGATGATATAGCAGCAACACAAATCTATATTTTAAAGAAGAATAGAGGAAATCACAGAGACTGAAACTATTTTTGAAGGAGCAACTATTAATTCAGAGGAAGAGAACAAAAGTAGCAGAAACAGAGGTTCTCCAACTCAAGGCAGAAACAGAGGTTCTCCATCTCAAGGACACACGCTGGTCAAAGAGCTGATCGAGCTTTAAAGAAAACATCAAATTCACAGAAGCAGAAGACTGTATTGAGGTAAACTTACGGGAACAAGAAGTTTTGTGTGTGTGCACTCCTCTTCACGATACATGATGGTGCTTGCTCTGCTGCTGCTGTGTTTTTTTTTTTTTTGAATGATCCATTGAAGGATCAGATTGCGGAAGATTGGATCAATTCATGCGCTAGCAAAATAGCTCTGATACCATGTTAAGGAACCATCTCACCTAAAAACTTAAGCTTGTAAGTGAGGTCCCATAATATGATTTATATTATTCTCTAAGGAACCATCTCACCTAAAAGCTTAAGCTTGTAAGTGAGGTCCCATAATATGATTTATATTATTCTCTAACACCCCCCTTCAAGTGAAAGCCCTTTGGGCTTGAAACTTGCACAGGCCCACATCACCTTGTGCTTAGTTTTTTATCAAATAGAATGGGAGTGGTGAGATTCGAACTCGTGACCGCTGGGTCAACAAGGCTCTGATACCATGTTAAGGAACCATCTCACCTAAAAGCTTAAGCTTATAAGTGAGGCCCCAGAATATGATTATATTATATTCTAACAGCTGTTTCTATTATTATTATTATTATTATTATTATTATTATTATTAAAAGTACAACCCAAGTGCCAAAATATTTAATGATAACTATTACCTTTATTGTCTTATCTTAAACAATTCTACATGGAAAAAAAAAGACCTTAATCTCACATTAACATCGTTGCATGCATGTTTTCTTGAATAAAAGTTAAAATACATTGTGTAAATAAATAAATTTACTAGTGGATCCCTTTTTTAAGAAAAAAAATCAAGTAAAAGGGAAAAAGTCAACTATTTCTTGTTGACATAGAGGCACATTACATACGAAGATCGGTACACGTTACATGGATTGAAAAAATAAAAGTAACATATAAAAATAAAAATCATTTTAAAATATAGTATACACACATATATATATGTGTGTATTTTTTTCACTATGAATAAGAAAAAACCTATTGAGATAATTTAAATTTAAATGAACTCGAGTCAACACACAAATTCGTTATATAAGTTATGTATATTATTAGATTCAATAATGTTTTATACAAGAGCTTATTTTCATTTAATTACACGATGATGAAGTGCATGAGATTTTTTTTTGTAGAAAGTGTTTTGTAAAGGAAAAAAATATGCATTTTAAAATTGAGGGATAAAAACATTATTAAACAAAATAAATAAATAATAACTTGAATGTTACGAAATGAATCCATTACACATGCGAACTCAACTGAATTTCATGACTTCTCTTATCATTTTTTTAACTTAAACAAAAAACAACAAAACCTTTTTTTTTAAAAAAAAAAGAGTCAAGGCACATGGGTCCTAAAAATCGAGCCTAAACACATGTAGGCCTTCCAGCCTAGCCTGCGCTCCTCGAACTAACTTTCTTTTAAAAATTCTTAACAAAGTGTATTTTTTGAAATATTATCATATTATCATAAATTTCTTTTAATTCTCATGAATTAAAATTATAAATTATTAAAATAATGGCCAAATTCTCATTTATTTAGTAAACTGGTTATTATTAAATCCTGAAACATATGAAAACACTAAACGATATGATATTTGTTTGTATTTTGGAAAAACTTTGTCATATGCAATTAAGAGTGTTTTTTGGTGTTAACTAAATTTTTTTATCTTTATATTATTGTTTTTACCATCTATATGAACAAAATAAAGATAAATAAAAGGAAAAACAACACACACATTTTTTTTTTATATATTTTACTTTCACACTTACAAATTACACAATGTTTACAAAACAACAAAACTCAAATTCTAACAATAATTTAAATACACATTAAACAATTTTCTTTGATATTTTTTTTGTTGTTTTTGGTATTTTTTATTTTAAAAAGAAATACTTGAAAAATAATAAAGAAAAAATTAGGTAGCAACGCCTAACTATATCGTCATATGAACAAAAGAGAAAATGCAATCTGTAAATATGTGAATGTCAAAATGCCAGGTCACTCAAGAAAACACGTTTTCCTCCCACTAGTAAATGAAATAATCTAAAGAGGCAAGAGACTTGGAGGGGGGGGGCGAAATCAATTAAGTGGATGAAGAAAAGTCAACTACGAAGAAGCATATTGTTCATTAAAATTGATACCAGTTATACGGATAAATAGAAAAACAAATAAAATTGATTAACAATGACTGTAGTTATAATTCTATGTCAATTGGTTACTTATTCTATCTGCACATGTATTTATATATTGCCACTAAAAATAAAATTTAAAAAATTAACCTGTTGCAATGATTAATAATAAATAAAATAAAAAACAGGAGCAAAAATCTCTTTTCATTGACAAAGAATTTGTAAGGCATGACTTGTCAAATCTGACTTTCAATTTTAAACAATAATTCATAAGTTATTAAATAAAATTTTCACAATAATAAGAAAAATTAAATTTAAGTTAGAAATATGTTGTTGTTTCTATTATTATTATGATTATTATGATTATTATTATTATTATTATTATTATTATTATTATTATAAAAATACAAAGCAAGTGCCAAAATAACTCAAATCATTTTATATAAAAAAAATCACAGCTAACAAATTCTAATGGATATTCCTGATGAATTGTTATGATTTGTTAATTACCCGTCCTTGCCTATATATATTTGGCTCAACCATTTAGGTTGACAAGAGCAAGAGTCATCGAGTAAGAGAGAGGCAGAAATATACCGGAAAGAGGCTCGCTGCCTGAGAACATACTGCCTTCCGATCTCTCTCAGGTCAGCACTGACTTGTTTTGTTATCTGAAATGTTTTCTTCCCTTCTTTGGGACTTGGCTCATTATTTTTTTCTAAGCTCTGCAGACCTTAGCCGGTTCTATATAAATGTTTAAGCAGAAGATTTTCTTAAGTTTAATTATTTTCTTAATCATCTTTTATTTTTCCAGCTGCATGTATTGTTCTCTCTGCTGAGGTTCGACTTTATATTACTATGGATAGGTATTCAGATATAATGCTCGTTTGGAACTGTGATTGAAATTGTTTTTTAAAGTGTTTTTTATTAAGAAATACATCAAATAATATTTTTTTATTTTTTAAAAAATATTTTTAACATCAGTATATTAAAATAATATAAGCTAGAAAATCTAAAAACAAAAATCAAAACTAGCCTTAAAAGTACATTCAGTGTCTAATTAGACCTTACCTAATTACAACTAGTTGACTCTCCTATAAAACTAGATTCATAGAATTTCATGATAAAATTGAAGCACAGTCTAATTATCGCATAAAAAATTATAGCTTTTTTTTATCAGGTTAAATATTTCAAGAACCTAAATCTTTTTCTTAGACTTTTCTATGTATTCATAAATACCCCAGCAAAGATATCCATAGAAGTTTAAATAAAAATGATTTAACTTGACTCAAGAATTTAACTATTTCTATTGTTGCACCAAATTCATGTAGGGAAACAAAATATTTGAAATTTCAAATATTTCCTACCTATTACAGAATGTATAACATGTATAGGATCATTTCCCTATTGTAATATCCACAGTAACTATTGTGTGTATGTGCTGCTATAATGTATATAAATAGAAAGGTTGGCTACGGCACAACCTAAGCAATATCATTATTTCCAATTTGGTATCAGAGCATTAAAACAATTAACCTACTTTTCTCTCGGCCTCTCTTTTCCTATGGAACAACTGCCAACCTCATCTGCAGCACAGACTTCTTCTCCGGTAGTGCAGACTGCCTCCCCTGTAGTAGATCCCCTGCTTTCCTCTGCCTCACAGCCTGGTCTCTCCTCTGCCATGGATGGTGAACAACCTCTCTTCACCTCTCAAAATACAAATCAACTCTTTCAACTCACATCTGATGCATCTGCCGCAGCAAACATTATCTCCCTTTCTCACACTCATCAAGTCATCTCCCTCAAGTTAACAAATACAAATTATTTGTATTGGCATATGCAGATGCTGCCATATCTCCTAGGCCAAGGAATTTTTGGTTTTGTGGATGGTTCTACCATATGTCCACCTTCACATGTGCTTGCTGAAGATGGTGTCTCTCTTCAGATTAATCAACTCTTTCTTCGTTGGAAACAACAAGACCAGCTCATTCTCAGTGCACTCCTTTCCTCTCTATCCATGGAGGTTCTGCACCTCATTGTTGGCTGTCAAAGTTCATGCTCAGCTTGGCGCACCCTTGAGCAAGCTCTTGCTTCCACCTCAAACTCCCGTATTATGCAGCTTCATGGCTCTCTTCAGGAGCTTCGACAAGGTGATGAATCTGTCACTCTTTTTATGCAAAAGGCAAAAGTATTATTTGATGAACTTGCTGCTGCGGGGAGGCCAATCTCTCTTGCAGATTTTAATTTGTATGTTTTTCGTGGCTTGCGGGGAGAGTTTAAAGACTTAGTTACAAGTCTCATTACCAAGGCAGAACCCATAGCATATGCATAACTTCACAGCCACCTCCTCACGCATGAATTTCTGCACAAATCTTCAGCTGTAATCCATGCTCCTCTGCTGCCAACTCCACCGTCTGCCATGGTTGCACAACGCCAGCAGTTTGGAAATTTTGGTCGCAGCAGGGGCCGTTTCAATGGTGGATGGCGTCCAAATTATCACAGCTCTCAAAGCTCATGGCAGGGCACTTGGCAGCGCAATAGGGGGCAGAATCCACGCTGCCAACTCTATCAAACTTTCGACCATACAGCCCCTCATTACCCTCAATTTCAGCAGCGAAGTTATGGCCAACAATCCACTGCCAACATGGTGCAGCGCAATCTCTCCCAAACCAGTTCTGTTGATTGGTTTCCAGACACTAATGCAAATCAACACGTCACACCTGATTTTGCCACTTTGACCACTTCCAAACCGTATCTGGGTAATGATAATTTGCATGTTGGTGATGGTAAGGGCCTCCCTATATCTCATCTCGGTCATACAAAAATATATACACCACATTGTTCTTTCATTTTATCTAATGTCCTTCATGTTCTATTAATTATGAAACCTTTGCTTTCTGTTCAGAAATTTTGTCGTGTATTTTGAATTTCACACTCATGTGTTTTATGTCAAGGATCTCAACACTCGTGAAGTACTTCTCTCCGGTCAAAGTAAAGATGGTCTCTATGCCTTGACCCAGTCTTTCGTCAAGTCTTTTCCTCAAGCGTTTTGGTCTCTGTGCACTTCTGCCTCTGCGGATTTATGGCATCGTCGACTAGGTCATCCTACTTCACGTATTTTTCAATTGTTAGTTTCGAAAAGTAAGATCATTTGCAACAACAAACGTTTTAATTTTCAATGTCAAAGTGGTCCTTTAGGAAAATCATCGCGTCTGTCTTTAGGACCTACGGGTCATAAAACTATTGCTCCGCTTGAATTGATTTTTAGCGATGTATGGGGTCCCACTCCCCTATTTTCTTCTAATGGATATCATTATTTTATTATATTTGTTGATGCTTATACTAAATATGTCTGGTATTATCTGCTTGTTGCCAAATTTGATGTTTACGCGGTATTTCATCAATTTCAAACCCTTGTTGAACGTCAATTTTTTTAAAAAATAAAATCTGTTCAAACTGATTGGGGCAGTGAATACCGAAAATTGTCCACATTTTTTCAAACCATTGGTATCCAACATCGTCTGATTTGTCCCCACACTCATGAACAAAATGGCACCGTTGAACGTCGTCATAGGCATATTGTAGAAACAGGTCTCACTCTTTTAGGGCAATGTAAAGCACCCTTTCGAGTTTGGAATTATGCTTTTGAGACCGCTGTTTATCTAATAAATCGCATGCCTACTCCTATTCTTGGTCTTCGTTCTCCATTTGATTGCCTATTTCAAAGGTCTCTTGATTATAATTTTTTGCGTACTTTTGGGTGTCTCTGTTTTCCCTTTCTGCGTCCATATAATAAACATAAATTAGATTTTCATTCCTCTCCATGTGTCTTTTTTGGTTATAGCTCCTTGCATCTCGGTTATCGATGTTTTGACATTGCGTCTCACCGCATTTATATTTCTCATCATGTCCGCTTTCATGAACATGTTTCCTTTTGATAACTCTGAACATATTGCAAAGGTTTCACACATAACCCCCACCCCCACTCAACCTACTACTGTCACACTTCCCATTTTGCAAAATTCTACACCACTACCCAACCACCCAACATAAATATATCCTTGACATCCTCACCCGAGCTGGTATGACTTCTTGCAAACCTGTTGACACTCCAGTCTCCTCTTCGAAAGTCACCCTATTACCGGATCGATCATTCCCTGATCCTACATGATTTCGTCAAATCGTAGGTGCACTTCAATATCTTACCTTCACTCGTCCAGATATATGCTTCGCTGTTAACAAGGTTTGCCAGTTTATATGCTCCTACAGATTCACATTGGGTCGCGGTTAAGCGTATTCTACGCTATCTAAAAGGTACAGCATCTTATGGTTTTCATATCACTCGGAGTTCCTCCTTTGCTCTCCATGGCTTTATAGATGCCGATTAGGCTGGTAGTGTTACTGATCGCAAGTCTACAGGGGGATATCTTGTCTTTTTTGGTCAGACACCGATTTCTTGAAAATCTGGCAAGCAACGCACAGTTGCTCGCTCCTCTACTAAAGCTGAGTATAAAGCCCTTGCCGATGGTACCGCTAAAGTCATTTGGCTTCAATACTTGTTAACTGATCTGCAGGTACCTTCCGTTTCTGCTCCCACCATTTGGTGTGATAATCTTGGTGCGACCTATCTCTCAACAAATCCTATTTTTCATGCTCGTACTAAACATGTTGAAGTGGATTATCATTTTGTACGTGACCGAGTTGCCAAGAAAGAAATTCAGATTCGGTTTGTTCCTTCACGGGATCAACTTGCCGATGTCTTCACTAAACCGCTTCCTACTGCGTCTTTTAATGCTTTTAGGTTCAAGTTTCGGGTTGATTCCCCACCCTCAGCTTGAGGGGGCATATTATAGAATGTATAGCATGTATAGGATCATTTTCCTATTGTAATCTCCACAGTAACTATTGTGTGTATGTGCTACTATAATGTATATAAATAGAAAGGTTGGCTACGGCACAACCTAAGCAATATCATTATTTCCAATTCTACCGAATATAATGTTGTCGTGAAATCATAAATATAACAGGAAGAAAATAATTTTAAAATATTTTGACATCATAATCGATTTGCAATGACATATGTCAATCCCATTTTCCCACCCCAAAAGGTTGGGCGAAAAAAGATATATTGAGTTTTCATACGTTCCAAAAATATTAATTAAAAGATTGATTAATTAAGAGTAATTATAATAGTTCACACATGAAATTTTCGTATGATTTTCATATAGCATTGCTCTAAGAAATTTACATGGACAATTATTGTCCTTTAGTTGTAAGGAAATAAAATAAGATACAAATTACTACATTAGTAATTAGGTAAAATATCTTAAATTTCCCTTCCATTCATTCTTGGTTTGTTTCACTGAACGTGCAGGCTGCAAGAACTTCATACTTGAGAAACAATGAACAAACAAGTAATAAGGAAGATAGGGAAGATAATAGGGAAAGTGCCAAAGAAAAAAGTGTCAAAGAAAAATCGTATTGATGTAGGAAGTGCTTCAAGCAATATTAACAACGCAGAGAGCTCAAATACGGAATGGGTCCGCAACTTAAGTGCTAAAAACAAAGGAAAAGAAAAAGCAAGCACCTCAAGTGTTTCTTTTGTCGAACTCGACATTGAGATGACCGGAAATATTGTGGCACGGCTGCAAAATAAGATGGAATTGACCTCTCAACAGGACATGACTGAATGCTGTATCTGCAGGGTGCCCAATTCGTTTCGAAACGTAAATTCGGAAGCCTACACTCCACAGCTGATTTCAATAGGTCCTCTTCACCGAGGCGATGGAAGACTAAAGGACATGGAAGAGCAAAAATTGAGATATTTCAAAGAGTTTGCTGAACGGTATGGGATGGATCAGAAGAAAATTAAGGACCTTGTGATCTGCATTCAGGAAAAAGAAGCGTATATCCGAGCCTGTTATTCAGAGAACTTCAACGAAATTGAAAGCAGTGATTTCATAGAGATGATCCTGTTGGATGCAGTCTTCATCATTGAGTTTTTGAAGGATTCAAATGACGGGCATTCTCCAAATTTAAAACCCTGGATGATATTTGACATACGAGAAGACTTGATGCTACTCGAAAACCAACTACCTTTCTTCATTATTGAGGAAATATATGACAAGGCCTGTCACGCTCGCCAAGAGAAAATACATGACGTGGTGCGATTCACCGATGATGAAGAGACAAAACATGACAAGGCCTTTCCATTTCTTAATCTTGCTACCGTTCACTTTGGAAAGTACATGTTTTCACAAGGGGGTGAGAACCCATTTCTCATGGTTCGCTCCACCGACACGGATGATGAAGAGGGAACCAAGCATTTCACTGATTTAATAAGGAGTTTTATGTTGAAGGAATCCATTAAACGGACTTATACTATCAGTCCTGTCAAGCTTAAATATAAAGCCGTCATGCTTCGCCAGGCAGGGATGAAGTTTCAGGTAACCGAAGACAAATGTTTGGTCAACATAACATTTGAGATAGGAGTGTTGAAAATACCACGCCTGGAAGTTGACCACCGCTTCGAACGTCTTGTACGAAATATCATGGCCTTTGAGCAGTGCGTCACACCGTCTGAAGCTTACGTCTGCAACTACATTATGTTCATGGACCATCTCATCGACAGTGCAGAAGACGTGGATTTGCTAAGCTGAAAATCGAATTATCCACAACTTGCTAGGTGACAATGCCGCACTTTCAAAAATGATTAACAAGCTTTGCGAAACAATTCCGGACACCTATACGTGTTATGATGATATTTGCAGAGACATGAATGCCTACTATGAGAACCGCTGGAACCATAGAAAGGCAACCTTGAAACTTGTATATTTCCCCAATGTCTGGAGAGGTACGGCAACTATTGCAGCAGCTATCCTGTTGATCCTCACTTTCATACAGACTGTATGTTCTGTCATATCGCTCTTCTGATTTTATCTTGCTTAGTTTTATTACTCCTGCTTAATAATGGATTGGTTTGGATTGCTTTTGTGAATTTCCTCGGAAAATTGTTGTTCAATTCTGGGTTTATGTAGTTCTGAACTAATAATGTTGTCGCAAATTCTTGTTGGATTGTCCAAAATTGAGTCTGTACTTGTGCACTGTGTGATGTCCTTAAAAGAAAATTAAGTAATAGTTCTTGGGTAGCTGTTGTTTAAATATCAATCCGCATCTAAGATGGTTGAAGTCTGGAGCATCACGTTACAGTCTTTATATAATTTTAATATATTGGTTTAAAAAAAATATTTTAATTCATCTTCAATTAAAAAACATTATCCATCACATTATTAAATATAAAAACATCATCCATCACAAGAGAGTCAGGGATGTTGCATGTATACAATATCTAGTGATCATCCTTAAATCTCAGCTTTTTAGGTGTCTTGAAAGAACAAGGTATTCTTTGTTGAGAAGGCTGATAGATTGTTATACTGTTAGTATGTTGTTGATAAATAAGTCTGGTAGTCTGTTAATATTGTTAGTCTAGTTGGCAGTTAGTTCCTTCAATTACGGGATATCAGTTACGCACGCATTGCTCATGTTTTGCTGATATCACCTATAAAGCCAGACATTTACATTTCATTGAGTAGTGTGTAAGAGTTTACAGAGAATACAAACAAGAAGGAGATTTCTTGTTATTCAGGATTTACATTTGGTATCAGAGCCTCCACTGTGTCAGAATAATAACTCTGTATTTTCTTAATGAATGAATATTACACAGCCCTATGTTACATACTTATAATAACAAAGTGAATCTTCTAATTATGACTATACATATTACGTTCCTGTAATGAAGCTAACAGAGATGCAAAGGAGTATTTCTTTCCATCTCTGTTCCTATAATCTCTCCTAGCACTTATGTATTACAGCTCACGCCAACACTCCCCCTCAAGTTGATGCATATGAATCCCTTATGCACAACTTGACTAGTGAGCTATGGAAGTCTTTGCTGGATACGGCCTTAGTAAGTATATCTGCTAGTTGATCTTCAGATTTGACGAATGGGAATTTAATTGTCTGTCTCGAGATTATGTTTGATGTAGTGCCGATCGACCTCCACATGCTTCGTTCTATCATGTTGGACCGGATTTTGAGAAATACTTATCGTAGCTTTATTATCACAGAAGAGATTCATTTTTGATTTAGGAGCAAAGCCAATCTCGATTAGCAATTTTTTCAGCCAAAGAAGTTCACACACACCTTTTGTCATCCCTCGAAATTCTGATTCAGCACTTGAGAGTGCCACCACCTTCTGTTTCTTACTTCTCCATGTCACTAGATTTCCACCAGCAAAAGTAAATACCCGGAGGTCGACTTCCTGTCTATGCAATTCCTAGCCCAATCTGCATCGGTATAGCCTTCAACTTCCAAGTTACCATTCTTGGAAAATATAAGCCCTTTTCTTGGAGATGACTTTATGTATTTCAGTATTCGAGTTACGGTTTCCATGTGTTCCTCACTTGGCCAATGCATAAATTGACTCACCACGCTTACCGCATATGCAATATCTGGACGAGTATGCGATAAGTAGATTAGTTTGCCAATTAATCGTTGATATTTCCCCTTATCAGTTTGTTTCTGGTCCGGATAAATCCCAAGTTTGTGATTCTGGACGATCGGGGTGTCTGCTGGTTTGCACTCCAATAGTCCTACTTCTGATAGTAGGTCTAGGATATATTTCCTTTGGGACAAAAAAATGCCTTGATTCGATCTTGCAACTTCTATTCCCAGAAATAATTTTAACCCACCTAGATTTTTCATCTCAAATCCGTTGGCTAGTTGCCCCTGAAGTCGTGACATCTCCTCTTTATCATCTCCTGTGATAATCATATCGTCAACATAAATAATTAAGGCTGTTACTTTGCCCCGTTGCCTTTTGAGAAATAAAGTGTGATCTGAGCCGCTTTGCGTGAAGCCATACTTCTTCATTGCTAAGCTAAATCTTCTGAACCATGCTCGTGGCAATTTACATACTTTATTTTCTCTAGTAGTTACTAAGTAGCCTGGAGGAATATCCATATACACCTCCTCTTCAAGATCACCATGCAAAAAAGCGTTCTTTACATTAAACTGATGTAATGGCCAATCTAGATTCGCTGCAATGGATAATAACACTCTGATAGTGTTCAGTTTGGCTACCGGGGAGAAAGTTTCATGGTATATTTGTGTATACCCCTTAGCCACGAGTCTTGCCTTGTACCTTTCCACGAATCCATCTGCTTTATGTTTAATAGAAATTACCCACTTGCACCCTACCGTCTTCTTTCCTTTTGGTAGTGGTACTAGACTCCATGTTTCATTTTTCATCAAAGCTTCCATTTCTTCTTTGATGGCTTGCGTCCACTTTGGATGTGTTATGGCTTCCTCCACTCTTGTAGGGACTTGATTGCACAAAATGTCATGCATAAAAGTCTTGAGTGGTTTCGGTAGTCCCTGTGTAGATACATAATTTGCAATGGGGTACCGTGATCTTCTTTCTTCAACATCTGGTGAATATCTCCTGGGTGGTTTCCCACGATTGTGCCTGCAAGGTAATTCATAACTAGCAAAGGGTTCCATGACATTAGTGTTTAAAGAGCTTACCCCAGGATTCTCAGGAGTTGGGTATTCGGGTACTTTGGAGGGGGATGAAACACCAGCTTTTGAAATAGCTTCTGGGACTACATCTTCTAAAACTTCTAAGGCTGTATTTTCTGCTCCCTCTGTTTCTACGGTAGCTTCTCCCTCTGTTTCTACGATAGCTTCTGGAATTCAATAGCTTGTAGACAAGTATTGTGTTCTACAGCTTCTAAAACCCCACCTCTGTCTGAAGCATACCCTGACTGTGATGATTCAATATTTGCTTCAGACAGACCCGGCCAATGTAATTCCATCCACTTCAACTCTTCTTGTCCAGTCTCCCCCTGAAGAGGAGAATTGGATGGAAAGAATGTTTTTGTTTCCATGAATGTGATGTCCATAGAAACATAGGTGCGGTTAGAAGTAGGGTCATAGCATCTATAACCCTTTTGATGAAATGCATATCCCACAAACATGCATCGACGAGCACAGGGATCTAGCTTGGTTCTCTGATTTTTGTGAAGGTGAACATACGCAACACACCCAAACACACGGGGTGGTAGCATCAAGATCGAGGGCAGTGGAGTATGTTTTGCAAGGACTTGTAATGGAGTTTGGAACCCCAGCACCTTAGATGGCAGTCTGTTCAGAAGGTGCACAGCAGTAGTGACTGCATCAGGCCAGTACCGAGAGGGAGCATGGGCATTTAGAAGAAGTGCTCTGGTAATTTCAAGGACATGTCGATTCTTCCGCTCAGCAACACCGTTTTTTTTTTTTTGAGGAGTTTGAGGACATGATGTTTCATGGATAATGCCATGAAGATTGAAATGATCACAAAATTGATGATTCACATATTCCCCCCCATTGTCCGATCGAAATACTTGAATCTTGGATGAAAATTATGTGTTTATCATGGCATGAAATGATTTAAACACACTGAACACCTCATCTTTATGTTTTAGCAAATAGAGCCAAGTCATGCGGATGCAATCATCAATGAAGAACACAAACCATTTGAACCCGGATATGGTATGACTTGGGGAAGGACCCCACACATCGAAATGAATCAAGGAGAATGGGGTATCTTTTTTATTCAAATGCATAGGATAAGGGACCCTATGGCTTTTTGCTAAAGTGCAGATTTCACATTGGAAATCAGAATGCTGCACTTGAGAGAACAAATTTGGGAACAAGTGTTTCATATAAGTGAAGGACGGGTGTCCTAAACAATAGTGCCATAGCCATATCTCCTTCTCTTTACTTCCAACCGAATGCTACATATGGTATGCTCTTCCCGTACTGAAATCCTCCACATAATAAAGTCCCCCCCCCTTCTTAGTACCACGTCCAATGATCTCCTTGGTGAGAATGTTCTGGATAAAACAGAAAGTAGGGTACATAAGTACTAAACAATTAAGATCAGAGGTTATTTGGCTTACGGAGAGGAGCTTATGAGTGAGGGATGGAATGAGCAATGTATTAGGCAGTTGCAATGTATGTGTTAGTATCACTGTGCCTGCACCAGTCACCGAAGAGATGATGCCATTGGCATTTGCGATATTGGTACGTTTTGGTAAGGATGTTTGGATGAAATCCTTGGCATCAAACATCATACGGTTAGTGGCGCCAGAGTCCAGTAGCCATTCATCACAGTTATCTTCACATGGTGAATTAACACAAACACAACCGGGGTAACCTGCATCTACATCTGAGGATGAATTGTTGGCAATCTGTGGTGTAAAGGATAGGATAGGTGAGGTTCTATAGTGGTCATTGCTGCAGTACCAGGGCCTTCTTCTTTGCTAGCTGTGTCCCTGTGTTTTTTGGTTTGAAGGTCATTCCACCACTCAGGATATCCATGCAACTTGAAACAATTTTCTCGTGTGTGTCTTTGGTTCCCACAGTGGATGCACTTCAGGCCTTCAGTTGTTGTTCGAGATTTCTACCTCACATTGTGTACATTAGAAGTAAATATGATTGGTTTAAGTCGAAGTGCTTTGGTGGCAAGGACAGCCCCAGACATATTCTCATTTTCTGAGATAGTTTGACGAGTTGCTTCACGACAGACATGGGCATAAGCGTGCTCCACAGTGGGGAATGGATGAATTTGCAATACATCTCCTCTTACCTTGTCCAATCAGTTGTCCAGTCCATCCAAGAAAACATACACCCGTTCTTCTTTGAGAATAGCATTATACTTATGGATATCAACTGCACACTCCATTGGATTAGGGCGTCTAAAATCAATTTCATGCCATAACCCTTGGAGGTCATTGTAGTATTGTTCCAACTGTCGCGACAATGATTTTTCGCGCTTCGCGCCCCACCATCCCTCTCTGGAGAGACAACGGCGCGCGGTGAAAATGGAGGGTTGTGTTTTATAGTCGTAAAATTTACGACTATAATTATCGGGAGTCGCCACCTAATATTAAGGTTATTAGGAACCTATTGGTCTGCGAGAGTCTAGGGTAAGGAGACTTGTTGTGCAAGGGGAAGACGCATCACCCCCAGTGCACCCTACCTAAGGTAAGCTGATTGTTGTTTAATAGTTTTTTTCTAAGTTAAAAAAAATATATTTTTACACTGTATTTTCAAAAAAAACCATTTTTGTGTCTACGGGTGTACTTTACAATGTAATTTTACACCGCAATTGAAAATCCTTTTTTCTTATCTACGGATGTACTTTACGATGTAATTTTACACCGCAGTAAAAATATTTTTTATCTGCGGGTGTACTTTACAATGTAAATTTACACCGCGAAAGCTAAAACAAAATAATTGTTAAATTATTTTTTACATTTTGGCCGACTTCCACCAGATAATTATAAACTAGTTACGATATCCAAATTTTCGTTTTAAAATATGAGAAAGATGCAACATATATTTTTTTTACGAAGAATATAATGAGAAAACTTTGGAATTCGGCCGTATGCATGAAAACAACACATTTTTATATTTTTTGAAGATTTTTTTTTAAATACTTTTGCTATTTTTAAAATAATAAAAGAAACAAAAATAAAAATCAAAGGCTGGTGGGCTGGGCTGCCCAGCCCTGATGGGCCGAGAGGCCCATCACCTTTGGTGGCTGGGCCGGGAACAAAATCCGGCTAGAACAGTGGCAACGCTGGGGAGTGAATTAATTCACTCCCAGGTTACAGCGAAGGAGAAGGTGAATAGTAAGATTTTCGACTATGACGAAAGGCTTATCTATTAGTACCGTTGGATAGAGGAGATCGAGGTTATGATTCATGTCATGGTGGCGTCAGAAACGGTGGCCTGTGGTGGTCGGAGGAGGCGTCGGAGTCCCACGGGTTCCCGTCGCTGCTACTGCCACATAGTTTGTTTGCCTCGGCGGAGAGTGGGGCTAAGTTGTTGGTGCAGAGGGTAAACTCACAGTGGTGATAAGGGTGGCTTTGGGTGGTTGAATGGCTTGCAACGGTGGAGAGAGGGAGCTCAACCTGGGCTGTTTTTTTAGAGAGAGAGACAAGCTATTGAAACTGGGGAGAGAGAGAGCTGATGAAGAAGATGATCGTCCTGTTGTCTCCCTCTCTTTCCATAATTTTTCTATGGTTTTTATCTCGTTCTCTGTCAATTTTCCCGTCGATGTCCTCTGGTTCAGTCCCCGTTTTTCCTCCTCTTCCCCCCTCTCTCTGTAATTCTTCTTCTCTGTTTAATTTCTGCGTAATTCCCTCCTTTTTCTTCTCCGTTTGCATGCAGCGTGCATGGCTTTATTTATAGGAGAACTTTGCCTGCCAAGGTGGCTGAAACACCGTGGCTGTCGTTGGTGTGGTGGCTTGCTTTTAGCTGGTGGCTGCTGCTGGTGGGCTATCGGCGACGTGGTGGCTGGTCGGTAGGCGCAGATAATGGCAGCGGCGGGTTGTTGTTTTGGAAGGAAATAAAAATGCAATTTGGTCCTTCGATTTGTAATTGTTCTAATTGCACCCCCAATTGGTTTTGAACTTTTAATTTTGTGCAATTGTACCCGTGTCTGAAGTTCAATGTTAGCCTTAAATGTGCGCGTCTGTTTTATTCTGGTCCCTGGCTTTTGATTTATGCACTTTGACCCTCAATTGACCATTAAACTTCAATTTGATCGTTAATTTTGCACAATTAACTTGGAAAAATTCAATTGGGTCTCCAAAAATTTCAATCTTCTCAATTAAGCCCTTAATAAAATTAATTTGTACAATTTAAAGCATAATCAAGTCCTTGCACTTAATTAAATTCTTCAATTGGGTTCTAAATTAATTCCCAAACATAATAATATTTTAAAATAGCCCATGATTAAATCAAATTGGCCTATTCAAAATATAATTATGATTTTTGACTTTATTTTTACCTTGAATTTGTATTTTCTCTCATTTTGGGGGCACAAAAGAGATATAATTCAGCTCAGGAAATATTCTAGATTTTCACCGTGATTTTCCACCGACGCCAAAACCCTTTTTATTTTATTTTTGTTATTTTTAATTTATTTTATTTTGGGGAGTAACCCAAAAATTGGGTTACGACACCAAGGATCCTCCTGCTTGTTTCAGCTGCGTCACCCTTCATCTCAGATCATAAACCTGAGATGTATCACTTCCATCAAAGTAAGTGGTAGCAATGGAGTCACACACCAACTTTGCAGTAGGGAACCGAATAAAATTCCCTATTAATGAGGGATCCATTGAATTGATCAACCATCCTTTAACAATGGCATTGTCTGTACGCCATTTGTGAAAGAACGAATTTGTTAATGGTGGTTGTGGAAGGTCACCATTGATATATCCCAATTTGTCTTTGCCTGAGATGTACATCTCGACAACTTGGGACCATAAGGCATAGTTGGTGTTATTCAACTTGATGCCAATCGGAGCCGTAGGGGACTCAGTAGATAGGGTAGGTGTTTGAATCTTGCTAAGAGCTTCAGTGATTTTCGTGTTGAATTCTAAAAGTATAGACTCTATTTGAGGTATGTCAGACTGCTCTGTATCAGTCTCTGAAGCCATGGTTGGCTAGGTAAAAGGATATTAGGATTAGGGATTTTGAAGGAAAAAATGGGATGCTCTGATACCATGTCAGAATAATAACTTTGTATTTTCTTAATGAATGAATATTACACAGCCCTACGTTACATACTTATAATCACAGAGTGAATCTTCTAATTATGAATATACATATTACGTTCCTTTAATGAAGCTAACAGAGATGCAAAGGAGTATTTCTTTCCATCTTTGTTCCTATAATCTCTCCTAGCACTTATGTATTACAGCTCACGCCAACACACTGGCTTGAGAGAGTGATATTTGTAACTATCCTGCAACTGTTGCAGCAACTATCTTGCTGATTCTCACTTTCATACAGACTATAAAAGCATTCCTGTAAGCTTTTATCTTAGTTTCATTGCCTCTACGTAATGATCGATTGGATTGCTTTTGTTAATTTCCTTGGAAAATTGTTGTTAAATTCTGGGTTTATGTAGTTCTAAACTAATAATGTTGTCGCGAACTCTTGTTGGATTGTCCTAAAATTGAGTCTTTACTTGTGCACTGTGTGATGTCCTTTTAAAGAAAATTAAGTACAGTTCTTGGGTAGCTGTTGTTTAAATATAATTTTGCATCTATGATGTGGTCTGTAATTCGAGCTTTACTATCGTGATCTGAGTGGATTATTTGATTCCATGATAACAATAGTTTCTTTGTTATCGTAAATTAAGGTGAGTTTATTGCCATTAATTGAGAATATTCCTTCAGTAACCAACGTCTCTTCACTAACATTGAATGGTGTTAGAGAATAATATAAATCATATTATGGGATTTCACCTAAGAGTTTAAACTTTTAGGTGAGATGGTTTCTTGACATAGTATCAGAGTCTTGTTGACCCAGCGGGCACGAGTTTGAATCTTACCACCCCTATTCTATTTGATAAAAATCAAACACAAGGTAGTGTGAGTCTATGCAAGTTTCAAGTTCAAAAGGCTTTCACTTGAGGAGGTATATTAAAAAATAATATAAATCATATTATGGGATCTCATCTAAGAGCTTAAATTTTTAAATAAGATGATTCCTTGACACGTGGGAGTGTTCGTCCTTATGTTCTAGCCCTAGCCCTTAAAGAAGATAAGAGCGTCTTATGATGAATTCTCCTCTTTCATCAGACTAAAAATCTTCCTTTGTTTGTTAAATTGTCTGAAGACATACTGTTTAAAGCATAAATAATAATAAGAAGAAGAGGAGGAGGAGGAGGAGTTAAAATTTGTTTTCCAATATATCTATGAGCTGGCGAAGAACATAAAATACATGAAGTATTAATGTGTGGAAACATTTTTTATGATAAGTTTTATTAATCATTGATAATGTATTCAAAGGATTTTATTGGTAACTATTAAATATAAAACTTCTTATGTATGAAATTATGAGCCACGTGGGAGTGTTCATCCTTATGTTCTAGCCCTTAAAAATTACACCTGTCAAAAAAGAAATTAAAAAATAATTTCATATAAATAAAATGTTTTTTATACATGGCAAAATAACATATATGTCAATACTAAGATATAATTTTTTTTATCTCTAATTTGAAAAACAATATATTAATATAATTTCTAATAATAAGTTAATCCAGTTTTTTAATATATATCAGGCCATCATGAATATAAATGCATACTTATAAAAATGACTATAAATATACAAATTTAAATATCAACATAAATGCATATGACAATGACCATATAAATATCAAGGTGAAAATAACAAATCACCAAAGATGACTACATGAGTTTTTAGAGAAAGTTGATCATACATAACTTAAAAAATAAATATATATTTTTTAAACAATTGTTTTTTTCTTTTTATATATACTTTTTAAAAATGATATATTTAATATAAAAAAGTGTGTAACATATAAGTTCACAATTCTAAATTTTAAGTAAAAGGATAAAAAAAAATAGTATAAAAAACCCTAAGATGATTACAAAATAGCCATTTAAAAAGTTAAAAATGAACTAATATTAAACTATGGTGTATTTGGCAAAACACAAACAAAACAAAAAAAGTGTTGTTGATTTATATGCATAAAATATTAGGTAGAAATTAAATCATTAGGGTGAACAATAATCTTAGAAAATATTTAAAGTGTTCTAACAACCATGTGGGTCTCCCTTCTTAAAAGCTAAAATGAAGATATATGGATAATCTAACGTCAAAAACTGACAGAGAAATTTTTATTTTCTCATGCTTGGCCGGATGATGAGGCTAACATATCTGGTATCGTCGAGTTTCCTTTTATAAAAGACTATCTACAAAAAAAAGATGGATCCAGGACTCCACAACATTAAAGGGCTAAACTGAATATTTTATATTTTACAGGGATTATTATGTACAAATATACTTGATTTTTATAAATAATTCTAAAGTTAAAAGGGAATTTCCCCGACATTTTGGGGGACCCGCAACCTCCTGTCAAGATAATTATATATTGTCACATGCATAGTATCTGTAGACATCTAGGAAAGAGGCTCGCTGCTTCATTTGTTTTTTTGGTTCAAGACATTTTCTTTTGTAATTCGGGGTTGTGTGCGTAGATGGAAGCCAAACCACGATGGAAGCCAAACCACGGTTGTTAATATTATTTCGGTTATTGTTTTGATTTTTTTATTAGAACAGAATATTTTAGTTTTAGAGTGTTTTGGCGTGCTGTTTCAGGGTTGTAATGTTCATATATAATTAATTATATATATATATGAAAAAAAAAATTAAAATATTAATTTAACAAGTATAATTTAAATTCAAGATAAATTAACTTTAAATTATGCAATACAAACACAAAATCAAACAAATATAATCTCAAAATTAGAAACATATCTAAAATTCCAAAATATTATGATAGTAAAATGTTCTAAAATAAAAGAAATATTATGATTTTGAGCCGGAACAACACGGCCAGAACGGTATCGAGACGTTCCGACCGGAATTTAGCCAGAATTTCCAGAATGGATTGGAATTAAAAACGAAATGAAAACAACGTTGTTTCATCTTGGTTTTTTTAATGACACAGAATGTTCCGACCATTCTAACCAGAACAAAATGGAATTAACAAGCTCAGCTAAACAGTCGAAGGAAGCTAAACGGTAGATGTTTTGACTGCGCAATCCTTCTTCAAGTACATCATCTGTTCTTTTGATTCCCTTCTTTTATGTGTAGAGGTTCCTTCTTCCTTCTTGTAGTCGAAGGAAGCTAAACGTGCTCTTGCTGTGTCGTGTCTTTTGGACCCTTTCCAAATTCTTATTCCTTTACTATTTCAATTCTTTATTTGTTTTGAATAGAGAGAGAGAGAGAGTATCTTGACAGTTCACTACCGCCCATCTCTAGCCATAAAAATAAAAAACAAGATGGGCTACGAATTAAATTTCACATTTATTTACTGTTTATCATTGTTTTTTAAAAGTATTTTTTTTAAAAAATAAAATTTATTTTTTTTATTTTAAATTAATTTTTTTGATATTTTAAAATTATTTTTATATGCTGATGTAAAAAATAATTTTTAAATAAAAAACACTTTAAAAAATAATATTAACATACTCCAAACAACTATTTACCGAAACAGGTATTTAGAGAAAGTTTCCATACATTTTGTTTCCTTTTCTTTTGGGGATAAAATAAATAGACTGGAGTTGCATTCAAATGATTTTGTCTAGCACAGGAGCTTTATTGCTGCTCATAATTGAGATTTGTGAGGCAGAGACAAAAGCATTTGTCCATAAAGGCAGATATATCATTTTCAATCTCAGCCATTGACTAAGTGGTAGGCCCGTCGATATGATGATGCATATAGCTTTACATAGGTTTCTTCCACAGAATGTGGAACCGCAATTTGAACCGCAATTTTGTTCTGTGTTGTATTTTAGAATGTGGAACTTATATATAATCTTATTTATTTGAGATTACGAGATTGTTTTTTAAATTATTTTTTATTTAAAAATATATTATAATATTTTTTTATTTTTTTAATATTATTTTTGACATTTTCATATAAAATAATCTCAAAATAAAAAAAAAATATTTCATATTTTTTTCAAAAACATTTTAAAGTTAGATAATAATATAAAACATATTATGGGGTCTCACTTAACAGTTTAAACTTTTAGATGAGATGATTTTTTAATATCGTATCAGAGTTTTGTTGACCTAGATGTTATGAGTTCGAATCTTACCATCCTCATTCTATTTGATGAAAAGTCGAATACAAGGTAATATGGGTCTGTGTAAATTTTAAACTCAAAATACTTTTATTTTAAGGGGTGTGTTAAATTTATAATATAAAATATATTATAGAATTTTACCTAACAGTTTAAGATTTAAGATAAGATAGTTAGTTAACGAATTAGTATTTAGCCACATTCATCTTTGTTATTTTGCAATTTCAATTATTCTACGACACTGACATGCATTTGCAAGGATAATAATGTTGCCTGCCACTCTGGTATGATGCATGCATCTAGCAAAATTTTATTTTTAATTAGTTTGGTCATTGTCGATGAAACCTAAGACAAACGTGAATTGATCCATGTTGGGAAGACTGGGCTAAACGTAAAATATGCATGAATTAATTCACGCATGCTAATTTATTTATTTATTTAAAAAAAAAATTATACGCTATGCATAAAAAAATGAAATAAATTGTTTAAAACAAATTTAAAATTTGATTTTTAAAACTTATAAATGTTGTAGCTTCTTTTTTTTTGTTATTTTCCTTTTTGTTTTATTGAAAAACATTATAATACAAAAACAATTTGATTGGTGTTTTTACTTTGCTAAAATTAAAATACCCTTTGAGATACATTCCCTATTTAATAAAAAAACTGAAAGTAAATAATGTTTTTCATAATTCTTTTCCTTATGAATTGTTAATTACCAGTCCTTGCAAATATTCAGGGCTCAACCATTTAGGTTGACGAGAGCAAGAGACTTCAAGAGAGAGAGGGGCTGAGGATCTGTGATTTCAGCCTAAGAACTCTTAGTTGGACCTAATAATCCTGAAGATAACAAAGATAATTTTGAGGGGAACACAGAAGAATACAATGCTCTCCAAGAACGGTTTGAGTCTGCTGCTGAAATTGCTCGCCCGGGTAATTCTAAATTTTATTCTTGCATTTTGTTATGAGTTAGAAGAACTCTTGTTTTGTTCCAAATTATATACGAATGCAGGTATGCTTTGGTTATTGAGATCTATAAGTTAAAAAAAAAAAAAAGTTATCTTGCGAATTGTTTATGGGCGTGTTTGGTATTGTGATTGCTTTTGTGGTTGAGGTTTTAAAAAAACAATTTCATGAAAAGTACTCTTAGATGTGGTTCATAACTGAAATTGAAGTATTTGGTTAAAACTGTGGTTGAGTTTGTGATTGATGAAAAGCAGTTTCGTGTGTTTGGTTATCATGTTTTTCATATTGCTGTCAACTTGTGAAATTACTTTAAAGGACACACAAATATATATATATATATATATATATATATATATATATATATATATATATATATATATATATATATATATATATTATTTTTTAAATTTTGTAGATTAATAATCATAACAATAAAATATAATTAATAATTCATAAAAAAACAGATATTTATTTTTATTCTCCTATCAAACTACTTGCAATTTCATCATGAACCAAATCGATACGTGAATGCTTCTGTGATCCTTTGCTATTTGATCGAGGAACAACATCTGATAACAATATCATTAGTAACAACATCGGAGATCCAGTTATAACAATGTAATTCCAAGGTCAAATCCAGTTGCAAGTTAAGTGATTCATAATTTGCATTTGGTAGGTCCCATAGCAATTTAATCTATGTTTTCTCATTACCAAACACCACAAAACTTGTTTTTGCTCGAAACTCCGTTTTGATTGCAATACCAAACAGCCACATAGTCTGATTGAATCTGCTTTTTTGAGAATAATCCCATGCTTTTTGAGGGACCCTACCATGTAAGGCAACTGCTAGTGGAAAATAAAGTTTCCCAATGGTTGGCCTCGCCCCAAACTCTCACTTTATCACAGAAGGAAACCCAATGGTTTATAATGACCACAAGCTATTTTCTCAAATATATAACATTATCAAAAAAATCTATGACCATTAACATTTTTTTAAATGTTAAAAAATTTGATTATGGCTGCGGCAAAGTGCAAAGCAAGTCGCTCGTATATTATTTTACTGTAGATAATTTTGACCAAATTTTTTACCCGTTTTATCTACATATGGCTTCGTATATTTGTTATTTACATGATATTATATCTGAAATATCATATATAAAAAAATAACAAATATCAATTTTTTAATAAAAACAACATTAAAAACAACAAAAAATAAAATAAATTACAAAACAAAAATAAATATTATTAGCTTAAAAAAATCATTTGTCTTGAAGAATAAATAAAAAAAAAATAAAGGAAAAAAATAAAAAAATATTAATTTTCAAATGCTCACCA